>CM068743.1:61090297-61222240 GCA_035084275.1 Hydrolagus colliei | reverse complement strand
TGGGGATGGAGTCCGTGAGATGAGATGCGTGAACTTTAATTCACTGTTGAATTATTTGTTTCAATCTTATTTATTGTTGCTGTGTGAGTTTGGTGAACTGTTGCCTTAAGTTTTCGTGCGTTATGCCCGTGTATATCTCTTACTACATGAGTGTGAGAGCCTGTATGTGTTTCCTCCCAACACACACAAAAAATCATATTATTTGTGACATATTTTGGTTAAAGACGTTTCTTTGCGATGGTAGGGAGAACATGTCATTTGGTTTTTTTTTTGGTGGTGGTGGTGGGGGGGGGGGGAATATAGTGTATATGCAAAACTCGCACGATTGACTGAAATATGACTATATATATATATATATGTATATACACATTTAAAAAAACTAATATATCTATTTGCGAGTGGTTTGGGCGTCAGCAGGAAATGATTTGAACTGGTTTGCATTTTGTTAACTCCTCGCGTGTTTTGTGTGTGCGGGGGTATCTGAGTGAGAGAGAGTGGGGTGTGAGGGGGGAGTGGGGGGCAATGCCACCCATCCCCTCCTTCCCCTTCTCCACGAATGCAACTCTCCTCGAGCCATGTTTGTTCAGCACACACTCAGACCGCGGCGCCCAGTGCAGTGTATCCCAAGTGCAAATCCACTTATTTTCATTCTGATTTTTTTTCCCCCGCAAAACGAAACGATACTAGTTGATGTCCTACCAAGTGCACGATGACGTGAATGTGTGTGAATGTGTGTGTGAATGCTGGCGAATGAAGTCTCTCAATTTTCTTGAGAGACAGAGAGAGAGAGACACACACACACACAGAGAGGGGGGGAGGAAAAATAATAGATTTTTTTTACAGCGTTAAACCATCGGCTTGTGATAGTTTATTTTAAATAGAGATTGTTTTAACCAGTGAAGGAGAGGGTTAAGTCGTGGGTAACAATTTGGAAAAGTTAGTGTCAACCTTTACAGTTTTATTTTGAAAACGTGAGTCATTTGTACCAACGTTTTATTGCTTTAAACGTTTTACGTGGTTTCTACATTAGAACTGTTTGTGGCCATGGTTTTCTGTGTACTGTCTGTATATATACATATACTTATATATATCCATATATATGGATATATATGTGTGTGTTTTGGCTGGTAGAAGTGGTTAACTGCTTTCAATGGGCGATCTAAACATCTTACTGAGTTATTGAGAAAGCATCTTATTATTTGAAGTAGTATGTAGTAAAGTCAATTAATTAATGTGCAGTTGCCTTGTGGAGTTTTGATTCAGTCTGATTTTTTTTAACTTTAAAGTATAGGTTATATTCACAAGTAATAAATACCTTGTTTTTTTGCTTCTCAATGCAATTGAAAACTTTGTTTTACTGGAAATACTTGAATGTACAGAGTTATTGTGAAACACTTTTTTTTACTAGCTTCCTGTCTTTTTGGATATTTTCCCCCATTGAGAATCTGTTTGCTCTTAATCAATGTTTCTGAGTCCCATTTATGATTATTCTAGATCTAACACTATAAATTTAGTGACTCAGTTATAATCAAGGATTTTTTAAAAGTGTTATAAAATATTGGTAACAGGATATGTAATTGTACATTTGTAGTTGATTAAATGAAATATTTAAAATATAAGATGATATAAAAAATCAAAATAATTTGATGCATTTTTAAAACTAAGTGTGATAGTAGTCATCTCTTTCAGTGGCATCAAACTACAATAGTTTGTAACTAATTTGTTGGAATCTTCTAGGCAGATTTTTGTATTTAAAATATTGCAAGCTTTCCTTTCTAACAAGAAAAACTGGAAATTCTAAAATTTACTTTATGCACACAATTTCAGTATAGATATTGGTCTTTCTCTATTGCAAAAGTCAATTATAATATAAAGTATTTAATTCAGTTCTTATTTCAGATCACATATTGGGTTTTTTTTCACCAACTTTCTATATTAGTTTGTTCCCTGATAAACTTTGTTTTAAGAAGGGATTAAAACTTTAAAGGATTAAAAACCTTAGAGATATAATCCAATGTACCATTCTCTGACCAAAAAAAAATGGTTTATCAAAAGGTGAATCTGTCTCAGTGGCGACATATTGGCTGTTTTCATTATTTAATCAAAAGTGAACTTTTTTTTCTCATCTTGCCCATTCCAGTTTTGTAAGACCTTCAGTTTTGATGTGGACGATGCTGGTGTGTTGTTAGGACTCTTTTGTGTATAATACAATTTTGAACTTAATGTGTTCAAATAGTAAAACAAACAGCATATGTATGTGACTCGGGAAAGACTTCAGTGTAAAAATCTGAACTTCAGAGAATGCATTGTACAATAGTTGTCTCCATTTTATTGAAAAAAACTGCTGAAATGGCGAAAGAGAAGGGAAATACTTAGCTGATGCACTAAGAATAAGAGTATGCAATAAGAATTTAAAGCTTTTTAGAAAAAGAAATAGAAATTTTCGTACTTAGATTTGTTCCCAGAAACTGCCTTTTACTGGCTATATAGCGCCACAATGGAGCTGTGGCCTCTCTTTTGGGGGCCTCGAGGTCATGTGAGCCTTGATTAGTTTGACTACCCTTAATGTGAGGATCTCTACTTTTCTTCTTGAATTTCAACGTATGGCTTCTCCTCTTCGGTAGTTGACGATTGCTCAATTTTGAGGTTCAGAGGAGCCAACCAATCTTGTCTTCCCCCACATAAGTATAATTCTCAGCATGATTGAGCTGGATGTAATAAAAGTCTCTTGATCAATGAATTCTGTGCCTTCATTTGGCATTGTGGTGACCTGGAGTTTGGAAAATGAAATGCTGCCATTTGTGTTGCTTTTCAAGTTATTCAATTACTTCAAACAAAGACTTATTTTAGATATGCATGTCAGTATTGCTATTTTCTATGATAACTGAATATTTTCAAGTCTCACCATGATCAATGTTTTGCAGCTTTAGTGTATGTTAATGTAAATACCTAAAGCTGGTCAAGTTTTGGTAGAAACTCGGCTACACTCTGTATACTATACTGTTTAGCAGTATACATTTTAAAATATTGCCACATTACAGTAACTACAAAATTGGTCTTTGTTTGTAGCATTTCAATTCACAACTGTTTGTGGGACATTGCTATGTGCATTTCGCCCAAAAATAGCTGCTGCGTTTTGCCCACAAATATACAGCCAAATCACTTTACAATATATTTTGTGAAGCACTTTGAGATGTCTAGAAGATGTGAAATGTGCTATATCAAATGCAAGGATTATTATTTGCACTCTTCATTTAATCAACAGCAATACAACTGATTTTTTTTGATGAGGGAGCTGATTTAAAATGGTATATAAGGGCTGTTAAACAAGATTGTCAGTATAACACAACTAAGAATGTAATATTGTGTTGATGTTTATGGGCTTAACACTCATTAGTTGTGCCTGACTAATTTCCTCCAAAAATGTAAACATGAAGCTGTTGTAATCAACGAGGAGGAAAAATATTTTGTCTTATTTGAAAAGAAATTGAACTGTTTATCCTGATTTAATAATTTGGTATTTGATTTTAAATTCTATCTGAAATCCCACATATGTACGAGCGCATTAGCCCACCCAGTCTGCTGGTATGTGAAATCTGTGAGGTGTGCTGAAAGCCTTTCCAACAAATATTCAATTTGATTTGAACGGCTTTGTTTGTTGACCATGCTCTTTGATAGTTATTTTCTTTCTTTTTAAATAAAAATGTTTTGCTTTGATTAAAGCACACTAAAGGATATGGTTAGCAATTGCAAATGTGGGGGGAAAAATGTGCATATTTATTCAAAAGCCTTACTGATCAGAAAACTATCAAATGGTACTGGTGCTTTTATTTTTGTGCTGGTCGTCCCTCCCAGTTTTCATCAATGAACAATGTGCATGTTTATCCAAAAGCCCAAATTCGGCATATTTTTCAGTTTTGAAACTGAAAAATTCCATTTCAATTATCTGCAGTTTTTTTGATTGATGTGCATGCATGAGTAGCAAGCTACTTCATTCATTCTGCTCACTTTGCCTCAGGCCATGGAGGCGAATGAGTGGGGGTATTGCTAATCCATATCCTCATCATGTAAAGAAAGGTCAAGAGGTGGTGTCAGTTAGGGTTGACATAAAGTTGCGTTGAGGGCAGAGGACCAATGGAGGCAAAGTGTGCTTGATTTGTTATTCAAAGTGAAATTCTTGGGCCCAGCAGTCACTGCATTCCAGCTCACGTTCAGAACGTTCAGAATTGACGTGGGCACGCCCACCATTGCAAAAGCGACCTTTGTACCTGCTGTGAAAGGCAGGTTGGGAATATGGTGCCGTAGAGCACTTAGTGAAGCGTTAACAGGAGGATGAAAGACTACACATTGCTATTGGAGGGGGGAGGCTTGATTAAGGCTTACGCGATAGCAATTGTGCGGTATGAGAGGGGTCAGCTTTCAAGATTGCTTCACTTCAGGTCTCCATGGTTGGTTATGCTTAAGTCGGTTTTAAAGATGATAAAATGTACGACACAATTCTGTACATTAATTAGTAATATTAGCTGCAAGGGTCCCATCATTTTGAGTGCAAGCTGTTCATTGGGAGTAGAGACAAAGTTCCCATTGAACATGGTTGAAATTAATCTTGAAACAAAATATTTTAACTTTAATGAATTCTGCAGTTGTAGGATTGCTCTTACTCTGCCAATTAGTTGCAAGAAGCTACCTAAGATGGCTGATTTGTGCACTCAATTCATTTTAGATTTTGGTAGGAAAGTACTGCAGGCTTTATTGTGATACCAGAGCAGCTGGTGTCCAGTAGGCAATGCACATGCTACAATCTGATTATGCAAACGGCCTGCTGTCATTTGTTGTGCAATGGGCAGTTTAGTTTGGGGGATGGGTGAGGATCTGACACTTGCCACCTGGGGTTGGTTACTGAATCACCCTCTTCAGAATTTTATAGCATTCTTCATCATACAGTCATGTAAGTGAATCAAGTAGTCTTTGAAAACAACACTGTTCAATTTCCTGCAAGGAAATTCTGAATTTTGTGTTTTTATATAACAAAATCTTTATATGCATTTTGCAGAGAAAATCTTGTCTACCCAATTAGATTTTATCTGCCTGTAAGGTAATGAGAAATGGCTGTAAAGTGAGTCTTCCTCCTTGACCTTTGACTGTAATCAGTAAAGGGGCAGCGTTGCACTCCAAGCAGACTAGCTGTTTTTGATTGTTGTGAATTGTATTGCACAGGATGGTCATTATGGTTTCCTACTGTCATCAGCTCTTTATTTGAGGATGTCCACAAAAAATGCCTCTGGCCTTAAAAATTAACTTTATATGGACCTGCAAATTTAAAGAGGGAAATTCTTAATAGCCTGTTCTGTGAAATTAGTAAATATATTCTGACTGGGAAAAGGCTTTGAGCAGCAATTGCCAAGTGGAGACAGAATGGCTGGATGGTTAAACATTTGACAAGTTTGTTCACCATGGAATCTTGAATGGTTTAACTGCTTTTTTATTTGCGTTTTAAGTGGTTTCTTTGAAATGTGAAATGTTTTTAAAAAAATACCTGTAGCTTGTTTCCTTTGCAAACTTCCTACAGCTAACTTTGTAGTAGTAGTCTTGAATTTCTTAGCAGATGAAACCTATTTCAAACTCCCAATGTTTGAGATTTTGAAACATTGTTACAAATGAATTAGTGAATTTAAATATGTTTCTGATTTACTTCATAGAAATTCATGAATGAGGTGAGCTACCTGATCAGACCAAATTACCAGATCTAGGAGTGAAGGGAATGGAACTAGTTTTAACAGCATTAAAAACTAACCAGGGCAGTTTTGAGTTTAGGTTTCCTGTACCAGCATGCACTTTATGTCCAAACCTGAACGATAGATACAATTTTGAAAAGTATTATGAATGGCCTATTCTGGCTAAAGTTGATTTGGGTCAGAAGTAAAGTGGACTAAATATTTAAGAAAATGTCAACTTCTTGCCCTTGCACACATTCTTCATAATGTGGTTCAGAAAGTGTGGTGTGAGATATGAATTGCCCAATCAAAAAGAACAGGGTTGTCTCTCTAAAAATAAATGTTGTTCCTTGTAGAGGAAGAAGAAAACGGGTAGGTCAAAGGCATGCCTTACTGGCAAGATTGCAGTGGTCAGAAGAGTTATGTTTTAAGGAGAGGGAATGAAGAAAAGAATAAGTGAGCAATTTCTTCTGTGCCCCAAGTTACGTAAGGGTAGACTGAAACATTATTTGTAAAACATTCAATAGAAGCTGCAGAACGTACTGAAATTGCTGCAATTAACCTATTTTCAATTAAAATGTTCTTTGCTTATGATAGCTAGGTGTAACATTAACAAGTGTTGTATACAAATGTAACTTTTTTTTACTGAGTGCTTTTGCTGTATAGAACTTTTAAACTTGTCCCTGTGGAAGTCTTGGATGACTTGTGGAATATATGTTAAAAAATGAATTGGGCTAGGTCATTGTTTTAGGCACAAGTAGAGTGCAGAGTAACTGTATTTCAACATTTTTATTTTAGCAACTAAACTCAACCCTCTTTCTATATTGTTTTATGATGAGAACCCTTAATTTGCATCTTTCGGCCCAAAATTGTAGCTGATAAAGGATTACTGGAAACGGGTTTAAGAGAGATTGTGGGAACAGTGATTATTGTTTCACATGATTGCAAAGCATGGAGTTCCTGCTTATGACTTAATACTTAAGCTTTTATCGAATTGTGTCTTTTTAATTTGAATCTATGGAGTCCTGTAGCTCAGTGGTTAGAGCACACTCACATCATAAACGAGAGACCTGGGTTCCATTCCTGGCCAGGCGAAATGCTGGGCAAGTTTCCTTACTCCACACCCCTCTGTTTACCAAGCAGGAAATAGGAATTTGGCTGTTAGTCAATTGGTGGATCATTTTTCTGGGGATAATAATCCTTATTAAAAATAATAATAAATATGTTCACACAAATGACTGTGTGTGACACTGCTGTGAGCAATTGGCTGCAGCATTTTGCCCACAAGTGGTTAATTCACTTCACAGTATATTATGTGAAGCGCTTTGTGGCGCCTAGAAGATGCGTAAAGCATTACATCAAATGCAAGGATGATTATCTATAGTTTAATTATTGTTGTGCAAAAGTGTAAAATTACTTCAATCCAAAGGTGCTATTTCTTAGAATAACTGTATAAGACCAAATTTAAGTTGACAATGCATTCAAGTGAAATTATATGGATTTTTTAAAAAGAAAGTTGTATTATCACATTTGATAACCAATCAGATTAACTGGAACATGTGTTTGAGATTCATGGAAAAGCCAGTATTTGTGTATTACAATGTGAATTACAGTGTGACTTAATTTGTGTATTAATTATAATACACAGTTTATGTAAAACTGAAGCCAGTTTAAAATACTTGTCAGCTGCTGTTGCATTTCATTTTAATTGTGTATCAAGGTTTATTTATGTTAAAGAGTAAGAAAAAAAAATCTAAATTCAGAAAGGACTATGTTCTTTTCTGATTCATCTTTTCTGCATGGCTTCAGAACGTTGCTTTCACAACAATACTGCAAGTTTGAAAATGTAGAATGTTTAATTTGCAACATTTGTGTACTTTGCATATACACTGTATTTGCTAAAAGTGAAATAAAATATGAAATGCAGGGAGGAATTAAATTCTAGGATTTCCTATGCTGTTCTGGGCTCTGAATATTTAAAAAAAATGTGGTAATGAGTTTCTAGTTGTTTGTAAATCTGATTGAAACATAAATAATTATCTCAAAATGTGTTTTTATCAGAGATGGTTGAGTCATGTTGATGAAGCAGTACTTTCTATTGACTTGAGAAAATGTAATCATTGATATGGGGGGTCCTCAATTTATTTTAAAGCAACATTTTCCACACCTACTTTGGTCTATTTATGCCCTAACAGTGTTTTTATTTACTATTTTTTCCCTCTTATGGATTTGAGGATGTAATAGTTTTATACTTCTAGACCTGTGCAATATGTATTCTGTTTTTTATAATTCAGAAACTAGCAGTTGTATAGTGGTAGCTTGTGACTTGTTGGATTGCTGTATCTTAACAGCTTTTGTAGTGTATATTACTTTCCTGTTGGATTAATGTAACAAGGAATTAAAGTCACTGCTTTGTACAAATGTTCAAATCTCTTGGATTTAATTTGAGAAGACTGCGAAGAATATTATAGAAATCATTGGATAATTGTGTTCATACTATTAGCAACGAATAGTATAAAATATTAAATCTTAAACTAATATTTAGCATGGTGATTAGCTTTTTAAACATTTTAAACTTGGGTATTTAAATTTCTACATCTGCCTTCATTGTTACATTATGCTGAAATATGTGGACACTCTCAATCTACTTTAAATTGGTGAATTTTGTGTAAAATCTGTGTTCTACGAATTATGAATTTAAGTTTTTCTCTGTTGAAAATAATTTTCTTACTATGTTTTGTAATTCACCAAGGACCCATACTATTAAAATGTTGCATTAAAATATGGTATCTAAGTGGAGTTTATACATTTATTTTAAACTGCTACATCTATTTGAAGAGTTGTTATTTTCAATGTGCCCAATTAAAGAATAAAAAATACACTAGTTTGTTATAAAAAGAGCATTGGTAATTGAAGTTTATTTGAAGTTATTATTGAAGTTTATTTGAATTCGTTATTTTTAAAGAAAATCTAATTAATTTCCTTCATTTTGGTTTTTAGATTCAAACTATATTAGTGATTCTTAAAGATCCAAATTAGGATTGCCCATGTATGTGATTTCCTCTTAATTGCCCTGAATCATTGAGAAGAAAATGTGACCTGAAATCAGATGTTTCATTTGTGCTGCAAAACCTTTTTCACCAGGTGGTAACTATCGTTTTTGTCCCGAGTCTTGTGTTAAGGAGACAAAAAGAAATAGTTTTGTTGGAATAAAGGTTTCAACAAATGTAAAATTTGTCATTGTAGTTCTCTATTGCAGTGTTTCATAAAGTGACTCAAATGATATAAGCAGCTGCAAAGGAGAAAATGAACTAGTATCTAGAAAAATAATTTTCTACTTAATGGACTCCTTTCGTCAGATACACTGTATATATTTTAGATATATTATTAAATTAAATAGATATCATTAAATTAAACATTCTTAAATCTCTTCAAAGGATCTGATATAGATGTTATTTTCCCTCAGTGGGATTTAATATCAACTACTTATCAGGTTTAAAAGCAAAGAATAGTTTAAATTTATTTGATTTCTCTATCTAGAAGCTAATGGATCACAAGAATTAACCTGAATTAAAGATGTAAATGTATCGATCAAATTGATGAGCGTTTTGAGCATTTTTACACTGCAATGGAGATTTCTCCCAGTTTCTATTTGAGTTTACATTGTTTCCAGTAGTTGACTAAAGCATTCAACATGTTCATAATGCATTTTGCAACTATGTTGCAATTTAGTTAGATTTTTAAAACTGCTTGTGGTTTATAGTCTATATAAGTACAGTAATTTGGTAATTCATCTATCTACATTTGTGAAATGTTCAGAGTCAAGATTCAAGTTGGTAGAAGAGTACTTTCATAACACAATAGTGCATACAACAGTCAGAAAAGTAAATTAACCAGCAATTCAGATACAAATTTTAGCTTTCAAGCGAAGCTTATTATGGAATTCTTTCAAGGATAATCTGGAATTCAATATTCAAGTACAATTTCAAGAATAGGGTAATTTTTTTTAAAAAAACAATGTTCCCTGTGTTTTGCAACTAAACCTACTAAACTTAATATTTGAATACAGTATTGCTACAGTACTAGCTCTTGTCCTAGAATCGAACGATACGCCAACCTTTTTAGCTGGTCTGAACAGAACGAGTTCTGTGCGTACCAATAAGAATTGAGATTTATTTCAAGATAAAATGCAGATTTAGATTGAATAATAAATTGAATCATATTTACTATACTCTGAATTTTTCTTTTTTTATGAATCAGAACAATTGTATAAAATAGGCTTGAAGAGTGCTTCAGAAACATGCAGTAATCTCGTTTATAATAACCATATAGATTCTATTTTTCAATAGGGAAAGGTACATTAAAACAATGTACAATAGAAGCTTAGTTATCTGGCACCCTCGGAACCTGACCATTGCTGTTTAATCAAATATGCTTGATATTCGAGCGGCAAGTTGCCGAAAATCCTACACACGGAAACTATTTATTTTAAAACATACCATATTAATAATAGACTAAATAATAACTGAATATTGTATGGATACTTACCAATAAAGCATTCCAGCACACTCAGTAAAATGAAAATTCCAGCGTTTAAGTTTAATAAGTGAGCATAGTCTCGAGCGTCCTGGATGGCTCCGGTATGAGATCCGGTTGTTGGAATGGTGAATTATATTGGGAGATACTGGTTGGTTGAGCATTCCTGTTGGTTGGTTGCTGGGTAATCAAGCTTGTACTGTTATTATACTATTTCTACTAACTTCTTTCAAGTAGGAATTTGTACTCAGATTCTGAGTACAAATTATGAAATATTGTACATTATTTGGACTGTCTAATTTAAAGGTTTCATTTGAAGCAAACCAGAATTTTGTGATAAAAATTAATTGGAATTCGGTAGAAGTTGTGATCCTGTTAGAATCCAAGTTAGATGTTAATAATCTTATCAAAAGTATGTGTGTTGAGGAACTATGTGGTTTTATAATTGATGTGTGTGCATTTTCAATGACGTTTTTAAAAATCATTTGTGTGGTTAATCTCTCACCTGATTTATTTAGAACATTGTGTGTTTTCTGAATTGCAGTTTTGCCTACTTTGTGGAGAAAGTATTGATGAATCTTAGCATGTAGCAATTTCATAGTTTGTTAAAATGTATTATATGGTCATTTTAACTTCATAAAGCTAATTTTTGGCTAAACAATCCAATGAAACCACTAACATTGACCTGAGCAAACTGTCTATTACTAATTATAATTGTCAATACTCATTAGCTTATAAATTGAACTTTAATTGGGGTTCTGGTATAATTTTGAAATCTTGAACAGACTCAGCTTAGTTTTTAATTGTTCTATTGCCATTTGTAGAAAGCATCAGGCGCTAGATGGTTTGTATTAGTTGAGGGTGTCTTGGAATGAATGAAAGTGAAGTTCCTTAACCTGGATCATACATTGACCCATCCATGTTGATTTTAAGATTACCTGATACCTACAAGTTGAATTCTTTCTTCCCTTGCAAAGTAATGTATTGCATACTTAAGACTGGTGAGATCCAGTAAATTGTAATATAGTGTCAGTATTTAAAACATATTTGAGACCCAGGTGTGGTTAAATAATTGGGCAAAATTCATTACACTAGATAAACTTTTCTTAGCACAGCTAATTGTGTTAGCTGGATTGTCAAAGAATGACAATCCACCTGAACTAGAGTTGAAAGAAACTGAATTATTTTCAGACTGCAACAAATGTCCAACAATATTGTATTGAAACCAATTTACTTGATGTTAACTGATGCCAACATTAAATTTAAATTAACTTTATTTTTTCCAGAGATAATTGAGAGTACATGAAATTTGTAAGGAGTATGCAAGAAACCGTGGCTAAATCACTAACTAAATTTATAAGCAGCATTAGCCTTCTAATAGGATATAGTAGAAATGTGCTTTGAATTTTTTTTTTAAAAGTCTAAATTCGGCTGGGGTGGATGTACATTCACATACTGGACACTTAATTTTGGAAGAAGACAAGGAAAAGAAAGCCTAAAGGAAATAAACGTCTGCTGTATTTTGTTAGATCATATTGATAAAAATAATCCTCACAATTGATGCACAGCCTTATCACATCAGTGAAATGTCTTAAAATGCTTCACAGGATTTAGGTCAAATTCTGTATATTTTATATCCCGAAGAACACTATTTTTAGGCAAATGCAGCAGCCTGTTTGCAATGTCCCACAAACAGACATGAAATGAATGATCAATTTTATCTAGAGAAATTGTTAGTTTTGACACCATATCTCTTTTGAATAATATCTTTAACAACCACTTGAACAGGCAGATAGTACCTCAGTTTAAAATCTCACCCAAGCACTGTACTTATAGAATTGCAGATTACTCTCAGCACTGCATTGGCATGTTAGCTTTGATTAGTAATCGCCAATCTTGATGATCAGCCAAACAAATTTTTCTTGATAGAATTTTTCTTAATTTAAAGCAACGCCATGTATATCATGGCTCAATAGTTATTGGAAACCAAGTGTTGGTTTTCATGCATTTGTCTGGACTGTGAGGGAGTTTGGTTGGCCACTTCTAGATTTCCCCCCGATCCCCAATAGCCATGGATTGGCGACTGCTGGCCTAGACAGTGATCTCTAAAATGTCTAGACATGGAAGTTGAACACAAAGGTACTTGCCTCTGAGGCGAGGGTGTTACCATCTGAGCTGACATCTAGACTTACTCATTATAGATTATCCTCGTCTTCATGATGTTTGAACATGTGTATTGGGTTTGACTGGAATGAATTGCCATTTGAGCTTGCTTCAAATAAGATCAAGCTTTCTTGGTTATTAATGATTTCTATACCAAAGAATTTACTGTAAAGCAAGTTAATCCCTTACTTTGCAGACAATTGGAAATCCCTTTTGCATTTGCTTAATTTTTTTAAAAAATGTGCAGAGTTTGTAGGTGAAGAATTTTATTTTGAAGATTAAAAATACCTGAAGATCTGCACAAGACTTGAATGAAGAAGGTTTGCTCATTTGAAGCTTTCTGAATCAATTACTGATAGTCCTCTCTATTCGTTGTCCCAAAATACGTTGTTTTGATTATAAGTTGTTGGTGAAATTAATAAATAGTTAGAAAAAAATCACAATTGTATTAATTGAAGGGATATTAGCTGATTACATTGTATATTAGTTGTTTTGTAAATATATAAGATAATAAATACAATTGAGAGAACACTTACTGGAGATGGTTGATGTGGTCAGTGGGAGGGGGTGGAGTTATTCCAATGAAGGGGCGGCATTACCTGCCTCTTGTACAGATCCCCAGATGGGCCCTCCCTCACACTGCGGCCCCAAACAGCTGATCGCACATTTTTACTAAAGTATGAATGAACAAACACGTGCCAGCGATCAGCTGTGTATTTTACCTTATTTATATATTTATTAAACTTTTATTTTAATTTTTAATACTAGTAGTGTTGTTTTTTGGTCTTTAGTTAATGTTAGTGTAAGAAAATTTAGACCAGAAATGTACTGAAGGAACGTAACCGCTACTGATAGTATTAGAGCCTATGGTAATTTAGGTTTTACTATATGTCGTTTCACTTAAAATCGTACTTTTCAAGAACACATCCCCAACGTTAATTGAGGAGTCCCAGTTCTGCCTTCGCAATACAGCATTATGCTTTTTCTTAAAAGAGTTATTTTGAGATTTTTTAATTGCATATCAACATTAATTTAACATTTATTTCATTCTAAATTTGAACACCTAGAAAACAACCTTTCTCAGAATATGCACTATAGAATATAGGGCGGACTAATTCAACCTCAAAATATGGACTAATTTCTTCAAAGAAATGTGTAATTTAGAATATTTTGTGTGAAGGCATTGGTTCAATGTGTCTTGCAATATAACCTGCATTTGAAGCTAGGTAATTATCCTGCAGTTTTAAAGCTTAAATTTGCCAAATGTCCAGTGCTGTTTAGGTTTGCCAAACTAAATGTTTTAACACTTTGATGCACAGAGCATCCCAGCCAATGTACGCATGAGTTGTGAGCCCCTGAAATACGCATGGGCTTCTACATTTGTCAGATACCCAGCTTACCTTCAAGAAATCACAGGAAAACTTCCTTCACTTGCAAAGCACGGTTAGAACTCAAATACTTTTGCCACAAGAGTAGCAGGATGAAGGATTGCTTCCTCAGTCATTCTGGTTGGGTTAGTGGTGACGGTCAAGTTTTGTGGGTAGGATGGACAGAAAAGAATGTTAGTTTTGGAAGCTCTTTCTCACTGTTGGAGAGCAGAGCATCAACCTAACTGCTTTCTCTGGCGATTCTGATATGGGGTGAAAAATGTGGAAAAACGGCACCTCTTGAGGCAACAGGTTCTCAAGACTCACTACTTTGATTGCCCTTTGGTTCATCTTTCCTCTCCCCACCTTCATTCAGTTCCCATTCCCAGCCCGGGTGCCCACCCAGTAGTGTGAAATGCTTTGAGATGTCTTCCTAACATGACGGTCTCTATATGAATGTTAATCCAACCAATGCATTTATAGCTGGCTGGATCAGAATTGTTTTCCCCTCTGCAGCTTCAAGTCACTTTTTGAGAATTATTGCTGCATACACAGTTGTATTTGACGTATTCGTATAAACTAAATTGTGTCCCAAGGAGTTTACAAGTGGAGAAAGCTTTGCTGGCAGTGGCACTTTTAACCTGAATCAGATTTTGCTTGAGCTAATTTTTGTAGTCAAAACAAGGAAAGGAGAAGAAAAAAAGCCAAAACAAAGCAAACTTCTGCTGCATGAAAAAATAGATTCATGGTACATCGGCGCTAAAACATCTGAATTCCTCTGATGCAATAAAATAAGACTATATTTGCTTTCCCCTCCATTATTTTACTCTTATTATATTGTTGGACTGTCTCAAAGTGCTTCTCAGAATATATTGTAAAGTGAACTGATTGGATATTTTGTTGGAGAAATGCAGCAGCCAAATTACACAATTGTGTCCCACAAATAGTCATTTTTGAGGCATTATTGCCCCCCGATAGTGATCAGGTGATCGAGCACCTAGTTACTGTTAGGTAAATAGAATTGTGTGAAATAAGAAAAACACCTCCTGGGGTTTTGCCCCCCGCCCCCTGGAATCAAACCCTGGCCTACCCTCACCACCACTACCCCCCCACCCCTTGTGAGTGTGCTAACCATGACACTAGGGACAACCTTGATGCATTAATAGTTTTACATTTGATATACGTTCACAATGTTATCTCAAAGCATCTCGCATGACTTTATGGTGAAGTGCTGCAACTGTATTTGTAGGCAAACAGTTTTGGCAGTATGGCTCACAAACAGCCATGATGCCAATAATCAATTTTATCTGGGTGATAGTTTACCAGGATTTGAGGAGAAACTCCCTTTTTTCAAATAGTGCCCCCAGAATGTCCACCTGACAGGCAGACCGGACGGACCTTGGTTTAATATCTTATCCGAAGTACATTCCACTTTCCATCACAGCTCCTATGAACTAAGAGTCCACAGAGTAAACTGGCTCTGACCATCCTTCCTTCAAATTTTTATTTCTATTACAGCTGTACAATGGAACGAAAGCAAGGTGGTATCAATTCTGAACATGCTCTTCACAGTCCCGAAGATGTGCCTTCTTGTCCTGCTATCACAAAGTATTGTTTTTGGAAGTATTGTCTTCTTGTTCTGTAACATATCCAGGACTATATCATACCACTTTTAGTTCTCCTTATTGTTTAGATATTTAAACAGAACTCTATAAGGTTTTCCATTCTTCTGCCTGCCCCCTCATGACTGTTTGATAAGTGATAATGAGATGTAGTACAGAGCAGGCAATTGGATTACAACAACAAAATTACATGTATATAGTGCCTTTCACTATGGGATGAGGCCATGGAGGGTTTTGTAGGTGTGGACCAGGATCTTGAATTGAATCCTTTGGGTGATGGGGAGCCAGTGGAGTCAGGCGAGAATGGGGGAGATCGGGCCATGGAAATTGGAGCGGTAGAGGACACGGGCTGCAGAGTTCTAGAATTTCTGCAGCCTAGGGAGGAATTGGGAAGGCTAACAAGCAGGGCATTGGTGTAGTCAAGCATGGAAGTGATGAAGGCATGAATGAGTTTCAGTGACCTGAGGGATGAGGTAGTGGTCGAGTTGGTCAATGTTGCAGAGATGAGGGAAGGCAGAGAGTGTCAGGGCTTGGATGTGGGGGAGTAAAGACAATTGAGGGTTGAATGAGATATCTAGGTTCCTGACTGGCTTGGTGAGAGCGTGTGTGCAACCATGGAGGATCACACTGCCAGTGCCTGATGCATGAACCAATTGGGAAGCCTTCGGTCTTGTTGACATTCAACTGTAGAAAGTTAGCTCTCATCCAGGACTTGATGTCTGTCAGGACAGAGGTGGTCTTGGAATCGAGTGTAGAGTGCAGCATTCCCCAGGGCTCTGCCCTTGGACCCCTCATCTTCATTCTCTGCATGCTCCCCCTTAATGACATAATCTACAGACATAGGGTATATTTCCACATGTATGCAGATGACACCCAGCTCTACCTTTCCACTTCCACCCTCAACTCTAGGACTACCTATGTCCTGACTGCCTGCCTGTCTGACATTGACGAGGGACAAGTTTCTCCAGTTGAATGTCCGCAAGACTGAGGCCCTCCTGGTTGGCTCGCGTTAGTGCCTCCGTACCTCAGGCGCTATCAGCATCCAAGGCTGCACTCTCCATCTTTCGAAGCCAGTCAGGAACCTGGGTGTCTTGTTTGACCCTAAACTGTACTTCCTCTTCCATGCCATTACCAGCACTGCCTTTCACCACCTCCGTAACATTGCCAGACTCCACCACTGCATCAACCATCAGGTTGCTGAAACCCTTGATCATGCATTCATCACATCAATGCTCGACTATGGAAACTTCCTCCTTCGCAGCTCGTGTCCTCTTCTGCACCAAGCTTCATGATCACATCTCTCCCACTCTCGCTTGGCTCCATTGGCTCCCCATCCCTCAGAGGATCAAATTCAAGGTCCTCGTCCTCACTTTCAAGGTCATTCACACCCTTGCCCCCTTCTATCTCTCCGACCTGCAGATGTCCTATGAACCTACCCTCCCCCTCCATTCAGTGGGCTCTGGTCACTCCGTGTCCCCCACCTCACCATCATGGACAGGCCTTCAGCTTCTCTGCCCACCACACTCTGGAACTCCATCCCACAGTCCCTTTGCCTTGCTTCCTCCCTTTCCTCTTTCAAGGCCAGTCTCAAGACTCTCCTCTTTGTGCCTTCTGCCATCTTCCCAAAGCTCTTCCTCACCTCCCCTTCCCCTTCCTCGGGTCCCTACCTGACCGTTCAGTGCCTTGGAACATCCTCCCGACGTGAAGGATGCTCTATAAATGTAATTTTGTTGTTGGGGCAGAAAGATAGTTGGGTGTCATCCGCATACATGTGGAACATGATCCCATGTCTGTGGATGATGTCACTGAGGGGGACCGTGTAGATATTGAAAGGAAATGGAGATTAGAGAGATGGATTCACTGAGCACCAGGTTAGGTTCCACATATATGAATTTACCGCTTCGGGTGAGACATGAATTGTGCACAACCTGCAAAGATATTAGGAAATTTAGGAGATACTTCTGATCTTCCTAAACTCTACTCTTAATGAGCTGTGTGAGATTTCTGGGGAAGGTATTTCCAAGCTTTCCTATTTTTTTCAGTAGATAAATTCACCACCTGGTAAGGTACAAAGCTTCTGTCTCAGCCGAGATTCCAGTATGGCTTTTGTTGGTTAAGCCTATCTGGGGAAGCTTGTTTTCATATAACTGCATTCTCAAATTGGCAGGATGTAACTAGCGGAGTGCTACAAGGATCAGTGCTTGGGCCTCAGCTATTTAATATTTACATCAATGATCTGGACAAGGACATTGAATGTAACGTGTCTAAATTCGCGGATGACACTAAACTCTTAGGTAGCAGAGTGAGCTCTGAGGATAATGCAAAAAAGATTGCAACAAGATATAGATAGGCTAGGGGAGTGGGCAAGTAGGTGGCAGATGGAATTCAATGTTAGCAAGTGTGAAATTATTCACCTAGGTAGCAAGAATAAAAGAATAGATTATTTTCTAGAGGGGGAGAAGTTAGATAGTGTTAGTGTTCAAAGGGATTTGGTTGTCCTTGTACACCAGTCCCAAAAAGTTAGTTTGCAGGTGCAGCAAGCAACTAAGAAGGCGAACGGCATGCTAATGTTCATTTCAAAAGGTTTAGAGGACAAGAGTAGGGAAGTCTTGCTGCAACTGTATAGGGCTTTGGTGAAACTGCACCTAGAGTATAGTGTGCAGTTTTGGTCTCCTTATTTAAAAGGACATACTTGCCTTAGAGGGGGTGCAGCATAGATTCACTAGGTTAGTTCCTGGGATGAGGGGACTGACCTATGAGGATAGGCCTTTTAGAACAGAGTTGAGGAAACATTTCTTCACTCAGAAGGTAGTGAATTTATGGAATTCACTACCCCAGAAGGCTGTAGATGCTCAGTCCTTGAACATTTTCAAGGCTGAGCCTGATAGATTTTTGAAAAATGGAGGGATTAGGGGATATGGGGATAGGGCAGGTAATTAGAGTTAGGTGAGAAGATCAGCCATGATCTTATTGAATAGCGGAGCAGGCTCGAAGGGCCGAATGGCCTACTCCTGCTCCTAATTCTTATGTTCTTATGCACCTATTAGGTTCCAATCTCACTAGGCAGGAATTTATCTGATCAGGTTCTTTCTACTGATTTCTCTTGTAATTCCAATTGGATGTTGTGTGAAGACAGCATTAGGCTTGATTATGGAGGTTCTAATGATGGGGGGTGGTAGTGGAGGGAAGAAGAAATTCTAATTCTTATGTTCTTAAATAGCTGGTCCACATTATTGGAAATGGATGTCAGATTTTTATCTAAATCAGACATAAACTGGTGCATTGTAGCTTCAAAAATACAAGTATACCCCGCTTAAAGAAGGGGTTAGGGACTTAAAAACTCCTCGTAATGCAAGAATTTTGTTAAGTGGGTGGGAGGCCCCTACTGTGTTTCCGTATGTGAAAAAAATCAGTTTTGTTCCCAGCAGTGCCTAGTGCTAACATTTGCGGTGTACCAGCGAAGGGATAAGGTAGGTAGAACTGCTATTGAAGGCTGCAATACTTTAATTACAAGATGAAAAGATGAAAGAATGCAAGATGAAAATGTTTGTTTTGTTTACCTGAAGAGTATTTTGTTTAGTAAATTTTAAACAATACAGTAACAAAACAAAAGTTCCTGTAATAAGGTGAGGAGTAGGGATGAGGTCTTTGTTTTAATTGTTGCTGAGGGAGGAATGGGAGGCTGGAGAATCGAGAGAATCTGGTGAGAAAGCAATAGATTCTGCATAATCAGCGGACATACTTGGTACTGGTTCTTTGGACGATGTTGGCTTGAAGAAACTGTCGACAGTTTTTCTTCATACAATTCTTGGTAGCAACGAATAGTTTGCTCGATGCCACAGGCAACCTTAATGCTACGATCTATTTCAGGATCGTTGTCTTTGCAAATATTAATTGCTTTGTCTATTTTTGAAAGAAAAGCTTTCAAATCATCCAAACTAAGATTCCTAGGCTTCTCACATAAATCATCAACCTCAGCTGTCTGTTCCTTCATTAAATCCTGAAATTCTTCAGTTGTAAGCTTTCCAGGGGCCAATTTCTCATTTATGGAGATGTAGGTGTTCTCAGGTAACTTCTTCCAATTAAGCCGTGTTTTATCGAAGTTGAAATTTTTTGCGGTGTATAACCCCCCTCCTTAATGATTTTTCTATGTTCATCTGGATAATGTTCGGCAGCAGCAACATCCACACTAGCAGCTTCCCGACACATCTTGATAGAATGTAGTTTGTATCACTTTCGTAAACGATCAAGACTTTTGCTAGCAGCAAAAGTCTCCGCTGGCTTTTTCCGAGTAGTGTCATGTGGTTGCCTAGCATCCTGCCACTTAATCTCCTCCCATGCTGTATGGGCCTTCTCTTGGAATATATTAGCGGAGAGGGGGCAATGGCGTTCATTCTGGTCTTTGATCCATCTTCAATTCTAACGTGATGGACTTTCTTCGATGGGGTTGGTGATGTTGCTAATGTATGTTTAGGTGGCATACCGAAGTAAGTGTATGTAGCTTCGTCGACTGAGACTGAGCGTGTGTTGCGGGGGCGGCTGGGAGACGAGAAGTGCGCAAGATTTAAACTTTTGCTATAGCGAACAGCCTTCATTAAGCGCATAGGAGATACAAATACAAACCTTCATTATAATGAAGTTTCAGTAACCGGGCATTCGGTAAGCGGGGTCTACCTGTATGTAGAAAATGTGCAAATTAAGTAACATCTTTATCATATAAAGATACTGTATACTTATCATACAGTAAAAGTCTGTTTATCCAACACCCAATCAACTGTAACTTCCATGTAACCGGAATCGCAAAAAAAAGTCTGCATTCGATTAACCGGAATTTATCTGGAAAAATGTTTCTTTTGTGTTTTCGGCCGAATATCCAGCTCGCGCTTTAACCGGCATTGGCCAGGTCCCGATAAACTGCCTTTTACTGTATTGAGACAGTGATTGTGTTCCTGCTGTTGTCGTACATGCTTAGTGTATGGTCAAGGAACTTTTTAATACAGTAAAACTCATGCAAGGCATATCAATTGGGACACGAACAGTTAATGTGACCGATAGGAAGTCTGAGATGCAGGCAAACTGCAGAATTAGCAGAAAATCCAATTTAATATCCACCTTGCCTGCTTAATTTAATGCAGCCAGTAAGTGCGCATGCAATGAAGGGTTCCTACTACGTTTCCCGTGATTCAATGCATATTTACCAGATATGGCAAGCACACTTATGAGAATGTTGAAATCGCATTGAGTTGCTGGAAATGAAGACTGTTTCCTATGATGTAGCCAGAAAAGTGCTCCTGCATCTCTTGGTAAGGACTTCATTTCCCACTTCAAGCTGTCCGGTAATCGTGGGAGTAATAGAGGGTGGGGGAGCAGCGCTATGAGTTAAGAGGTGAATAATGCGAGTACTGCAGTGTAAATAAATTTAAGTGATCTTGATAAGAAACTATACGGGATTTGGGTGAAAGTACAACTTTATTTTGTATGATTTATCAAGATAAGACTTGTGTGAGTTTTATTGCAATAACTTTTCTGAGCCACATTCTATGAACCAATCCTTGAATTTAAAATGAATGTAGCACCTGAACTTTTTCAAAGAACTTGCAAACACCATCTCTTCTACATGCCCTCTCCATCCTCACTTCAGATGCCATGCAAAGAGGTCCTGGAATTTATCTCTAAGAGAACATCCACCTAGCTGCTTTTCCCTCCTCCTCCCCCCTCCCCACCCATTGCGGCAACCCCACACTCACACTGCCCCTGTCCCTGCCCTGTGCCGCCCCCTCCCCTTTGTCTGGCTTGTTTGTCTACAAATAGTCACTTTATAGGAATTACCATTGAAGCACTTTAAGTTGTTTTAAAGTTTGGCCACCCTCTTGTTTCCAACCCTCAGCTCGCATGCAAATCCTTGACAGTCCAGGGTCTTGGGACACCTGTCCTTCCGACATAAAAGGTGCTAATTGAAGTGAAAAATGTGAAATAAATTCTAAGGTTAATTAATTGGATCATCTTTGAACTTTATTCGAGTTGGGTTGGTTGTCTGAAATAGATTATCCACAAAAGGCCCAGTTCAAATTCACAGCAAGCTCAGTCCACATTGGGAAATTAATAATCCTTGGATTTGATTTTGCAGCTAAAACGTTAAAAGATGTGAAGTACTTCGCTGGTAAGTTTTGTGAAATGTAGTGACTTTGTTTTGTAGTCAAACAACCAAATGTTGCCCTAGCAAGCCTCACAAACACCATGAAGTGAATGACAAATTTCTCTGGGGGAATTTGAAGAGATGATTCCTTCACAAAAAGCATTGTGAGATCTTTAATATTTATCAGAACAGGAAGATGAGACCTCAGTGCGACAACTGGCGTGTACTCAGTTGGGCTGAAGGTATAGGCTTAATATAAATGAAGCTCCTGACAGCCTTTGAATTGAGACTTGTCTAACGATGTATGATATTTCACTTGAAAATATGTAAGTTTGGCTAAATGTCTGATTTAAATAGTCAATCTATTTTGGAGATGTGAAGAAGTTCAAACTGCTTTTATTGTACAAACTATCTGGAAGACTTGTTGTCAGCTACTGTTTTAGGTAGGGGTAAAAATTATGATGAGAGTGTTGCTGCAGGTAGGTATGTTCTCTGCTTTTTTTTAATTCCATATTATCTGTCTCCTATGGTTCTTGGCAGGAAGCCTGCAGTCATTCAAAGTGTTAAGCAATGTGCACTTCAAAGACTTTCCAGACTTGGTAGGGTTGCCACTTCTAAGGTTAAAATGGGTTTGAATGTATTTCATCAATGCAATGTGTAGAAGCTTTGTTTGAACAGAATGTACATCTGCATCATGCAACTCCTATCTGAGGGGAAAGATAGACTAGAGCTGACTTAGCTAAATGGGGAACTGAACTTTGTTCACTTGCATGAGATTCGTAACCTAAAGCCATAGCTTTGTATGCAATGGTAATTTAACCTATCGAGGACAGTTTGTCTGGTTAATGTTTGTATTCTCAACTACAATGGTTTGCAAATTGAGTCACTGGTTCACTTAGTATTTATTGCTTATTGTTGCTGTAATTATCCTTTTTTTAAAAAAAATCCTTCTGGTTTGTTGTAATATCTGCCATTTTGAGGAACTTGGGACAGTGGATTACCCAATCCTGGCTGCCATGATCTAAATGGTTGTAAAAGATTGCAGCCACAGAGAGCCCCTGGGCATGACTAGCTCCCCTTTGAATGCTGCGATTTTCTACTCTGAAACTGATACTGTTGCTCTGAAACTCCTCTTTGCATACAGGGTATTATTCCAAGCGTTTGAAGCACAAACATTAGTACAACAGGAGGGCAAGACTCCTTGTAGATACTGAAGACGTTTATGCTTTATCAATGAAATGCAGATTATTGGGTTCCATGCCTGTATTAGCAAGGCATTACAGGGGTGCAAGTCTGTCTGTCTGTCGCTGTCTATCAGTGTCTCCTGCCCCTGCTGCACATACATGTTTTTTCCCATTTGTGTCTGTGCGCCCCCGACCGGCATACATGTCTGTGTGTCTGCCTTTCTGTGTCTGTCTGCGCCTGCCTCTGTGTGTCTACCTTGGGATGTCCTCCCAACATGAAAGGCGCTCTAGAAATATAATTTTGTTTTTGTACCTGTCTGTGCCTCCGTCTGTCTGTGCCTGTGCCTGCCTGCCTGCCTGTGACTGCCTGCCTGTGACTGCCTACCTGTGACTGCCTACCTGTGACAGCCTACCTGTGACTGCCTGCGACTGCCTGCCTGTGTCTGCCTGCCTGTCTGTCTCTGCTTGTGACTGTCTGCCTGCCTGTCTGTCTGTCTGTGCCTGCCTGTGACTGCCTGCCTGTGACTGCCTATCTACCTGTGACTGCCTGTGACTGCCTGCCTGTCTATCTGGGTGCGTGGGTGCCTGCTGGCTTGTGGGTGCCTGGCAGGCAAAGCGTGGCTGTCTACCTGCCTGTGTGTATGTCTTTGCCTGCCTGTGTCTGCCTGCGTGGGTGTGTCTGCCTGTGTGTCTGCCTGCCTGTCTGTGATTGTGTGTCTGTCCGCCCGCCTGCTTGTCTCTTGTATCTATGCCCACATATGTGTCTCCGCCTGCCTGTACGTGTATGTGCGTGACTGTGCCTGCGGTCCATGGCCTTTGCAGGGAAGAGCAGATTTGAGATAGGGCAGTAGCAGCTGAGGTTAGTTATTTTTCAGAGGGCTCTGATGACCATGGTTTCGAGGGGAAGTTGGACTGATTCTGGGGTGAGGGACTGATTAATGGTGTCTGCCAGCAGTGGGAAGAGGAGAGGGAGTTGTGTGTTCAGCAGTTGGTTAGGAAGGGGATCAAGGCAACTTTTGGTGGGTTTCATTGTGGTGATGGTGGATGAGGGGGAGGAAGGAGAGATGGGGGCAAATAAATAGTGATAATAATAATCCTTGTATTTGATATAGTGCTTTTCACATCTTATCAACGTCCCAATGCGCTTCAGAATATACTGTAAAGTGAATTGACTGTATATATTTGTGGGCAAAACGCAGCAGCCAATTGCGCACAGCAGTGTCCCACAAACAGTCGTGGATTGAAATAACCGATTTTATCATTGTGGGTTTTTTTGGAGGGATTATTATTAGACGTGTGGAATAAGGAAACTTGCCCAAGGTTTTGCCCTGACCTGCCTGGATTAGAACACAGGTCTCCCCAGCTTGGTCTCCCCAGCTTGCAAGACAAGTGCTCTAACCACTGAGCCACAGGAGCTGTGATGATTGAGGTGGCACACAGAGGAGGTGATGGTTGATGAAGAATAGGATTTTGGTGTTAATTTTGGCTTTCAGAATGATGTAGTGTGCAGTTTTTCCTTGTGACAGGGAAAAGTAGTAGGTGTGAAGAAGCTCGAACCACAGCCGGTGGAGAACTGTGAGGCTGGTTTTCTGTCACCTGCACTCAAGCAGCTGGGTTTGGGATTTTAGGGAATGGAGATGGCTGTTGTGCCCAGGATTTGGAGACAATCCTGGATTTCAGCGGGGGTGAGGGAGTTGAAGGTGGAGGAGAGGTGATCATGGCGCAGGTTGATGGCTGCCGCAGGATCGGTCTGGATGGAAGGCCAGAGGGTTAGGAGATCTGAGAAAGTGAGGGTCTCAGTTTGGGGGGAAGCCTTTTCTATGGGTGGAAAAGTATTTTGGTTGAGGGTTTGATGAGGAGAGTGGGATGCGAGAGAAGGAGATGTGGAAGTGGTCAGAGAAAGCCTTGTCCATGATGCACAAGTTGGGAGTATTGAGGCCATGTGTGATGACGGAGTGGCCATGTCTGTGGGCCTGCGAGTTGATGTGGAGGATGAGGTTTAGGGAGGAGCGCAGGACAGTGAAATCTGAGGATGTGGTGCAGGGAGAGTTGAAGTCGCCCATTATAAGCAGATGTTCTGAGCAGAGGGACAGGGAGGAGAGGGGAGATGTAAGAGAGGAAAGAGGCAGGGTGGTTTGGGGGGTGGTAGACCAGGAGAATTCTGAATGAGAGAGACGAAGGATGGTAGAGGGTGAGGTGCTCAAAAGAGGAGAAGCAGCCAGGGGAATAAGGGGATAGACGAAGGGAATATATAATAATAATAATCTTGCGTTTAATATAGCACCTTTTCACATCGTCTAGACGTCTCAAAGCATTTCACAGAATATACTGCAAAGTGAATTGACTGTATATTTGTGGGCGAAATGTGGCAGCCAATTGTACACAGCAGTGTCCCCACAAACAGTCGTGGGTTGAAAATGACCAATTTCTTATCGTTTTTTTTTTTACTGATTATTATCCGGAGGAAAGCTTTGGAGGTGAGGACCACCCTGCTGCCATGTTGGTTAGGGCTGGGGATGTGATGGAAGGTGTAGCTGGGAGGGGAGGCTTCAACTCGGGGATGGGGCCAATAGGGGAGATCCACATTTCTGTAAAGCCTAAGAATACTGATGTGCTCATCCAGGATGATGTCATGGTCAGTGGGGGCTTTATTAGAGAGGGAGCGACATTTTGTAGTTTAATGCGGCTAAGTTTGTGGGGGGTGGGGGCTGGAGGAGAGAATTGTATGGAAAAGATTTGGAGTCAGGGGAAGAGAAAACTGTGGAGTGTGGGGAGAGTTGGATGGGGGTAAGTATGGGGCAGGGGGAAGTGGTGTTTACTTCTTGGAGGCAATTCGTGCAGAGAGAGTGAACAAAGGGACAGTTGGGGTGGTTGCTCTGGGACAGCCATCGCAGGGAGCCTAATTGGGTCCTGGTCTGGAGCAGAGGGCGGTAATGATGGAGTCCAGAAGAGAGAGAGAGAGATAAAGAGGGGAGGACGATAGACGAGAAGGACAAAGTGGGAGTAGAGAATAGAGAGCATTAGGAGGAGGGGCATTTCCAGGGGAAACAGCTTGAGTTGGGGCGGCAGCCAAAACACACACACAGAGACCGGGAGCGAGCAGTCAGCATCAGCCCGTGGGGGAGAGGTGGGATGGTGGTCAATCCACCCTACTGTTTCCCATTATAGCATCAAGATGTTCCTTTAATCGAGTCCGGTGCCCTTGCCTTAACAAACATTCCTGTAACTTGTTCCAACTGCTAATAATATAAAATATATTGGAGTTTCAAGCCTTAGGCATGTTTTATTATCAGATATAATGATTCATAAAGTAATCTTTATGGATTGATCCAGTGATCTGAGGAAAAATATATTCATGTACAAAAGATGTTTACTCAATTGGAATATCGGAATCACGTTTAACCTTTAAAGCCACCTGGGCACTATGGTTCCTAAGATAGGCAGATCTACATACTTTAAGGCATTTTGATGACAGGACTTTGAGGGCAGAATAGGAACACAATTGTTTCCATTTGGCTTCTGCTAATGCTGTGAAATAAAGCCCTCATTGGTAGCAGGACAAGCAGCAGGAAGCTTGCCAGACAGTGTTCTTAATGCAACCGTTTTAATCCCAATTAATGATTTTCAAAATAGTGTATAATGTTTGGATGATCATCTTAAATGTGTTGATTCCTTGGTGTGTGGGTAAAATCAGATATTAAATAGCATGTCTGCAAAATACAAAGCCACAACATTTTACAGTAACTCCTGGGAAAGGCTTTGATACACCTTGGGAACATGATAAGGTACTATATTAAATGCAAGGATTATCATTGCATCCCAGTTTTTATTGTTTTCAGAGGTGAATAAATGTGAACTATTTCAAAACTATGTTCCACAGTTGGTTTCAACATGGTTAAAAATGATTTATTCCATTATATGTAATTATTGCAGATCAATAAAAACCTGAGTTTTATTACCTAGGCACTGGTTTTATTTGAAAAAAAGTTCCCCACAAAATTCATAAGAACATAAGAATTGCTAGATGAAAGAAGGCTGCATCCAGTTTGCCTTCCACTATTCTGGCAGTTGAAAGCACATGTGTCCTAAACTATATACTGTATCCTAAGACATTTATTTCCTAAAAGAAGCATAAAAGCTAAGTTATTTCATGAACTTGCCTGTGTGAGTGATGTACTTAACTGATTGAGATTATTTTGTCATAAAATGTAACTTTTTAAAATTATACTGACCTGAAGCTGCTCTTTTGTTTAGTGTCATTAACATTTTAAGTATTTATATTAAAAATGTTTCGTGGGCAATAATTATTTCACACCCCTTGCTCTCCCTATGCGACATATACTGTTATTGTCAGCAAGTAGTCACCAGCTTGTCAGCAGGTAGTCACCAGCTTGTTACTGAGCCTCTGAAATGTTAACTGGGAAACTCTTCCCTTGCTATTCTTTTGTAATGTGCCATTTCCCACATACAAGAATCTGCAGTTGACCTATTATTTCATGTTTGAATTCTTTTGTGCTTTTGAAAAGAACCAAGAATGAATCTTACTTCAACATCTCAGAACATGGCTGTA
Organism: Hydrolagus colliei; assembly: GCA_035084275.1. Lineage (NCBI taxonomy): Eukaryota > Metazoa > Chordata > Chondrichthyes > Chimaeriformes > Chimaeridae > Hydrolagus > Hydrolagus colliei. Next base: position 61,194,948 of record CM068743.1, on the reverse strand, counting down.
TTTCGTGACATTGTAACTTCAAGAGAAGTATTAAAAATAAAATCCTGAGTCCTGCAGCTCAGGGTTAGAGCACCCGCTTTGCAAGTGAGAGATCTTGGTTCGATTCCCAGCAGGGTGGAACTTTGGGCAAGTTTCCTTACTCCACAAGCTTGATGATGATCCCTGAAGAAAAATAATAATAAATTGGTCACTTCAATCCACAACTGTTTCTGTGACATTGCTATGCGTAATAGGCTGCTGCGTTTTGCTCACAAATAGTCTATTCAGTTTACAATATATTTTGTGAAGAGCTTTGAGATGTGAAAAGTGCTACAGTATATATTTTCGTTGTCCAATTCTTAAATAGCTATTGTAATTTGTGGATTTGCTTTTCCCAACTTTTTAGTTTCATCTCCTTCAATTGTAATTATTTGTCTAAAATGAGGTGGTGGGGCGGGATTGCAGACAGTGGCAGAATGAGATCTTGTATATTTTCTGTATCTGTGGTGCAATAAAGGCAAGAGTAACCTTGATTTATGTACAACAGATGTAGAGGAACAATTCTAATTTTTAAATCTAGCTGTTGGTAGATTGGGTAGCTAGACTACCAGTGTGTAATGTCTAATCTGTTGCCCAGTGTCTGTAATATTGTAGGGCCAGCCTGTAATAAATTTTTTGCTGGTAGCTTAGTAAATCGTGGTGTAGATTGCTTCTTGCTCTTGATTTACCCATTACGTTTCAAAGGTGTGGAGGCATTGTAAAATAAATTGAGAGCTGGATAAAACATTTAACTGTCACCAATGTCACGGTTTCTCATGTTTGTTTTAATCTCATAGATACTGTAGCTACTTTATAAAGCCCTGCCCCCCTCTACCCCCCCTCTACCCCAGCCCCGGCCATTGCCTAATTGCTTTACCAGCAGACCATTAAGTGTTGGAACACCATATTGTTGCAGAAAAACACTATATATATAATATATACATATTATACGAGGATAAATTAGTATTACAGTAAAAGTCTGTTCACCCGTGACCCGATCAAACGTAACTTCCGTATAACTGGCACCTCAACAAAAAAGGACCGCACTCGATTAACTGGAATTTATCCAACAAAATGCATAATTTTTTTTGTGTGTGTGTTTTCTGCTGGATATCTCTCATTGGCCAGGTCCTGGGGGTGCTTGAAAAATAGGCTTTTGCCGCATTTAGTATTGAGATGAGATTTTTTAATGGAGTATCACAAGAAAGATGTTTGCTTGAGTATTTGTTCTGTAACTTATTGCTAACAACAACAAAATTACACTTGCATAGTGCCTTTCATGTCAGGAGGACCTCCCAAAGCGCTGGACAATCATTGTTTCAGACCCGAGCTGGGGACAGGGAAAGTGGAGGGAAAGGGGAGGATTTGTGGTGATCGCTGGAACCATCAAAAATGAGGGTTATGAGGTGGGATTTGAAGGAGACCAGGGAGGGGGCGAGGTGGAGGGTCAATGGGATGGAGTTCCAGAGGTTGGGGGCAGAGTGGCCGAAGGCTTGCCTGCCAATGGTGGGGTGGGTGCGTCGGAGGATGTGGAGCAGGCCGGAGCCTGCTGAGTGGAGGTGGCGGGCGTGTTGGTGGGAGGTGAGGAAGTCACAGTTGCAGGGTGTGGTGAGGCCGTGGAGGGCTTTGAATGTAAGGGCCAGGATCTTGAATTGGATCCTCTGTGTGATGGGGAGCCAATGGAGTTGGGTGAGGTTGGGAGAGATGGTCACAAATCATGGAATGGTAGAAGACATAGGCCGCTGAGTTCTAGATTATCTACAACTTGTGGAGAGGGGAATTGGGAAAGCCTACAAGCAAGGGCATCTGCGTAGTAGAGCCGGGATGCAATGAAGGCGTGATTGAGGGTTTCAGTGGCTTTGGGGGTAAGGAAACGGCAGATTTGGACAATATTGTGTAGGTGAGGGAAGGCAGAGTGAGTCATTTCTTGGATGTGGTGGAGGAAAGACAGTTGCGGATTGAACAAGAAACACCTAGGTTCTTGATTAGCTTGGTGAGGTTGAGATGCTCTCAACACCTGATGCATGAAGGCGCTGGCACAAGCCAATTGGGAGGTCCTCTGTCTGTTGACATTCAACTGTAGAAAGTTAGCTCTCATCCAGGACAATACTAAATGCGGCAAAAGCCTATTTTTCAAGCACCCCCAGGACAGACAGTCTGTCAGAACAGTAGTAGTCCTGGAGTCGAGTGTAGAGGCAGAAAGACAGAGTTGGGTGTCATCTGCATACATGTGGAACTTAACCCAATGTCTGCGGATGATATCACCAAAGGGGAGCATGTAGATATTAAAAAGTAGGGGGCCAAGGACAGAGCCCTAGGGACGCCACAGGTGATAGTGCGGAGGCTGGAAGAGAAGCCATCAGTGGCGACATAGTGGAGATGATGGGAAAGGTAGGAGTCGAATCAGGTGAGGGCAGGTCCATAGAGGTTGAGCTGGGAGGAGAGGTGGTGTTGAAGAATAGAGAGATCAACTTTGTCGAAAGCAGCAGAGAGGTTGAGGAGGATAAGGAGGCAGAGAGAGCCCTGATCACAGATGTTTAGAATGTCATTAGAGACTTTGACCAGGGCTGTCTCTGTACAGTACGGAAGCCAGATTGAAGGGTTTTAAGAGGGAATGGTGAAAGAAATGAGTGAAGCTGGGAAGAATAACATGTTCCAGGGCCTTACAGAGGAATGGGAGTTTGGCGATGGGGCAGTAGCTGGAGAGTAGGAATGGGTCCAGTGAAGATTTTTTCAAGATAGGGATAATGACAGCAGATTTTAGAGGGATGGGAACAGTTCCGGTGGATAGAGAGAGTTTGATGATATCAGTTAGGAGGGGGGCTAGGAGATGAGAAGAAAGGTTGGGATGGGAGTCAAGGGAGCAGTTTGTGGATTTCATTTTTCAGACGAGAGCAGAGAGGGCGGGGGGAGAGATAGGGTCAAAAGTGTGCAGATGGGGTGGATCCTGGGGGAGAGGTAATGGGGAAGTAGTGGTGGACAGGACAGATGTGGCTGAATGGACTCCCTCGATTTTTGATTCAAGGAAGTCTAGCATCTCCTCACAGTTGGAGGATAGGATGAGTGGGGCATGGGAGGGTGGATGGAGGAGACGGTTTGTGATGGAGAAATGAAGCCTGGATTTGTCCTTGGTCTCCAAGATTAATTTGGAGTAATAGGAGAACTTGGCGGGGGGTAGGACTTAGTGTGATCCAGCCAAATTTGCTGGTGGACCGTTAGTTTTGATTTGGTCCATAGATGTTTGGCAGCTCGCACTTGCACCTTAAGGGTTTGGAGATAGCTGATGTACCAGGGGGATTTATGGGATTAAGAGGCGATTTGGGAGGTGATGGAGGCAAGTGAGTCGAGTATGGAGGAGAAGGATTTTTGAAGAAAAGATAGGCAGGAGGGTAGTTTAGTTAGTGAGGGCCAGAGGGGTAGGAGTTCAGATGACTCAAGGACAGCAGAGAGGGAGAGGCGGGAGATGATAATGTCCAAAGTAGTGAGGCCCCAGGTGATCACCAAGTCCATGTGGTTGGCGGAGTGGATGAAGTTATTGAAAGTAGAGCAGGAGAGGGTGAAGTGGAGGTTAAAATCGCCTAAGATGAGGAGGAGTTCGATGTCCTCTCTATCTGTGACCAGGGTTCCCTCTGCCTCCTTATCCTCCTGGACCTGTCGGCTGTCTTTGACACAGTCAACCATGCCATCCTGCTCCACCGCCTGTCCTCCGCCATTAACCTCAGAGGGACTGCACTCGCCTGGTTCGAGTCCTACCTCACAAACCGCCAGCAGTACATCTGCACAAATGGTTTTTCCTCCCGCACTCACCCAGTTACCTGCGGGGTACACCAGGGATCCATCTTTGGCCCCCTCGTTTTCCTCATCTACACGCTTCCTCTTGGGGATGTGATCCGCAGACATGGGGCACACTTCCACATGTACGCAGATGACACCCAACTCTATCTCTCCACTTCACTTTGTGACCCCCAGTCCCCCGATGTTCTGTCAGCCTGCCTTTCGGACATCAGGGGCTGGATGAGCACAAATTTCTTGCAGCTGAATGTTGATAAGACGGAGGCCATACTTCTTGGCTCTCGTCAATGTCTCCATTCGCACGGCTCTCACCTCCTCCACCTTCCCGGCCTGCCCCTAAAACTCACCGAACCTGTGCGCAACCTTGGCATCAGGTTCGACCCCCAACTGTCCTTCCTCCCCCACATCCGGTCCATCACCAGCACTGCCTTCTACCACCTCCGACAGATCGCCCGTCTCCGGCAATACCTCACCTTAAAAGCCGCCGAAACCTTGGTCCACGCCTTTGTCACCTCTCGGCTGGACTATTGCAATGCCCTCCTTGCCGGTCTCCCCTCCACCACAATCCACAAAATCCATCATATCCAAAACTCTGCCGCCCGCATACTCACCCGCTCTAAGCTTCGCTCCCCCATTACCCCAATCCTTGCCAGACTTCACTGGCTCCCTATCCCAGAGAGGATCGACTTCAAGATCCTCACCCTTGTTTTCAACTCTCTCCACTCCTCTGCACCCCCCTATCTCTCTGATCTCCTCTCCCCACAACCCAGCACCCGCTGCCTTCGTTCCTCTGGGTCTGGCCTCCTCCATGTCTCCCGAGTCCTCCGCACCACCCTCGACAGCCGTGCTTTTCGCCACTATGCCCCGAGGCTCTGGAACTCCCTTCCTCACTCGCTTCGCCTCACCCCCTCTCTTCCCAGTTTCAGGTCACAGTTGAAGACCTTTCTCTTCGACCGAGCTTTTGGTCACCTTCCTGCTCCTGCCTCGGTCCCGGGATCCGCTACTGTGAAGTGCTCTGAGACGCCATCTGGCATGGAGGGCGCTATATAAATTGAAGTTGTTGTTGTTGTTGAGTTCAGAGCAAAGGGAGAGAGAAGACAGGAGGGTGGAGATGCCTGAGAGGAATTTGGGGGGGGGGTGATAGACAAGGAGGATTTTGAGGGAGATTAAGTGGTGGTCTGAGATGGCTTTGTTGGTGGTAGTTGTAGAGTGCAAGGTGTTCAAAGGAAGGGAAGGTTCCACAGGAGTAAGGGTAAAGACCTAGGTGGACCGGGAGATGAGCGCCACATTAGGCCATGGGGTTTGGTGAAAGTTGTAGCTGGGAGGTGCGGCCTTGATCAGAGGGCAGGTGTCACCTGGGTAACCCAGGTTTTGGTCAGGGTGAGGATGTCAGTATTTTCATCGATGGTGAGGTCATGGATATGAGTGTCTTGTTAGAGGGGAAGAGGACATTTTGCAGACCGATGCGGAAGGGACAGTTGATGGTGGAGGATTGTGTGAGATAAGGGGAGGGTGGGGATATGGATGAGGGAGGAGAGGTTGATCCCCAGGGAAAAGGACCGATGGATCTTGTGGCGAAAGTGCTAATGGGGCAGTCAGGGTAGGTGCTGTCGGACAGCCGACAGCGTCTGCCATGGTGTGCGCAATGGAGAATGTGGAGAGGAGCAGCTGTGGGATGGTCCAGCAGGAATAGGAGTTGGGGTGGTCAGAGGGAGAGGAGGGTTGATTGGGAGTAGTGGATGGTTGGGGACAGGGACGGGAGCATGTTGGGGAAGCAGCTTGGGTCGATTGCAGCAGCCAGAATTTGCACGCTGAGACTGAGAGCAGATAGAGGGGGTCAGCTAATTAATCTTGTGGTTGTAGCATAGGTTTAATATCCTCAGTTCATAACTTAAATGTTGTGTACAGCCACCAGTATCAGCTAGACTCAAATTGGTAGCATCTCCATATCCCGGAAGATTTGCTGATAGTCGTGGCTCATAGTTATGCCCCAAGTTGACAGTACAGCGGGGGGAGCACTGAATTGTCAGAAATGCCATGTTTCAGATGAGACTTCAAAGCCAACATATTTATTGCTTCAAAAACAGAAGTTGCTGGGGAAACTCAGCAGGTCAGGCAGCATCCATGGAGAAAGGAAATCGAGTCAACTTTTCGGGTCCATGACCCTTTTTATTTGCTTGTTTAGGTTAGATGTTATAAATCCCAAGAGGCTTATTTGAAAGAGAAGAGATTTTCTCCAGTCTGCTTTCCAACAATCGTCCACATTAATTGGTCATTCATTTCATGCTGTGCACAAAATGGCTGTGGTTTCCCTACAAATGCTCAACTGCACTTAACATCAAATATCAGTGAAATGCTTTGAAATGTTATGAATGCTATATTAAATGAAGATTAATATTCTAAAAATGTTTTTTAAAAATCCCAATCATGTAAAGATTCTTATTTGGATTTTGTCCCATTGGGTTGTACAGGATTTGCATAGCAACTTAAAAAGTTTGTTTATTAGTATTGTGATGACTCCAGTTTCCCATTTTCAAAGGATTTCTTTTAACAAGGAAAATATTCCTTTTTTTTTAACAAGGGAAATACTATTTCCCCAGCCCTCAGGGATCTGGACAATTGCCTGATGAGAGGGAGCTTGCCTTCTCCGGGCTCTTGCTTATCACACAGTGTTTCCTAAGATTTATGTGAGACTGGATTTCATTGTTCATATGAGGGTATTCCTAGGCAAGAATCAATTTGGGATTCCAACACAGCAATTTTGGGGAGCAGTGAAGTGTCTGACAGACATGGAAGCCCATTGCCATGCTTAAGAGTATCCGGAAACTCATTCATGCCTTCATCACATCCGGCTCAACTATGCCAATGTCCTGGTTGTCAGCCTTCCCAACTCCTCCCTCTGTAGGCTGCAAATCATCCAGAACTCTGCGGCCCATGTCCTCTCCCGCACCAAGCTCCGCGACCCTATCTCCACCATTCTCACCTGTCTCCATTGACTTCCCATCATTCAGAGGATTCAATTCAAGATCCTGGTCCTTGCATTCAAAGCCCTCCACGGCCTTGCCCCACCCTACCTCTGCAACCTCCTAACCCCCTACCAACCTGTGCGCTCCCTCTGCTCAGTAGGCTTCGACCTGCTCCATGTCCCCCGACTCACCCACCCCACCATCGGTGGCCGAGCTTTTAGCCACTCTTCCCCCATCCTTTGGAATTCCATCCCACAATGTTTCCACCTCACCCCCTCCCTAGCCTCCTTCAAGTCTGGCCTCAGGACCCTCCTCTCAGACTGTGCCATCGGACAACCCCTTCCTTCCCTCCATCCTCCCCTATCCTGACCCCAGCTCAGGTCAAAAACACGGACTGTCCAGCGCCCTGGGAGGTTCTCCCAACTTGAAAGGCCCAATCTAAATGTAATTTTGTTGTTGTTGTTTCCACAAATGAATACCATTAATGTATAGCAACATCCAATTTCTCTCTGTTTACCTAACATATTAGTGGTCAACAAAAATGTTGTTAGATTATAGATCCAATCTTTCTATAAGTTTTATGGTGACTGTTATCTGCCCATTCAGGGGAAACATAGTCCAAGGAGTATTTCTAGCACTTGCTGCTTTTGGCATGGAAACAGTTTCACGTCACCTGACATGCCTAGATCCAGCGAGGTAGCAATGGATTTATCAAGTCCCAATAGTACTTATCTGTTGTATTTTAATACAGTATATTAAATCTGACACTATTTGCTACATTTAATATGGAGAGCCAAGAAGAACGTTAAATGTATGAATAACAAGTTTTCCAGAACAAGACATTATTGGGATATTGCAGAATGAGGTGGGACAGTAGGGCTGAGATGGCTGATGAAAAGGGATTTTTCCGAGTGTTTTTCCCCGGCTGATTTTGTAAGATATTATCTATCAGCTGAAGAAAGTATCACCATTTTAAATTCCTATTTGATTCCAGCATCAGTATTAATTGATTTTACAATCTCTATAAACTGAAATGGAAGGTTAAGTGTAATATGGAAGCATAGAGTATCCAACAGGTTCTCGTTGATGGTAGGATTCTGAGAGAGTTATTTTGATGAAGCAGGGCTTCTAGCAATCTAGTTCTTGAATTGAATGAGTCTCAAGCCTGATAGCCTTTGCTAAATAGTTTTGTTCGCTAGTGCCAAGACCATAATCACAACCTGTTGGGTTATTATATAACAGCCTTTTCCCTCTCTTGCTTACAATACTGTGAAGCTTAACATTTTAATCTTAGCACCAATGCCAACTTGCAATGAGCTATCTGTTTATATATAACCTGTTCTTGATGCAATGGAGACTGACATATAATATGTATTCTTATGAATTACCCCAACAAAGTTCAGTCTTTCATTTGCAAAAACACCTTTGGAGTTTGTGCCTAGTTGTGAACCAGGTTGATTTTTAAAGTTTTGTCTCTAGGTTTAGGGTTGTTCTTGTGCTTAAACATTTCTCCCGTGACCAAATGATACAGTGGGGAGTCAAAGTGACGTTCGCAGGTTAGATCTGTGTATAGCTGATTGATCTCAGCTAGGGAGGATTACTACAATTGGTCTCCTTTGTCTTTGATTAAAGAAGTGAGAATAGTCTGGTCTTCCTGCTTATCCAGCAACACCTTTCAGAGCACATGTGGCTGCTGGGTGGGGTTCAAATTGAGCATGTCTGATTTATACACTCTCCCCCTCTCCTGATTGAGTGAATTTGCTATTTTGTTTTAAAGTCTGTAGCTTTGTACAAGAATAATGGCAACTTGAGTGACACTGGGGGGATCACTTCCATTGAATCAAAATGCTGTTTGGAGGATATTGATAGTATGCATTGTATCACCTATGGCTTAATTAAGAATGTTAGTGGGCATTCTTTGTATTTCATAATGATTTTTAACTCTGATTTCTCTTTTGGGGATTAGGGGAGTGCGATTGCCAGCAGTTATTGTAGTATTTAATTTGTTCAGGTCAATCCTAAATGTCTGGTTTCAATGTAACTTTGATTTTCTCATGAGGTGTTCACTTGGCATGAATGTGCTCTCGGGTCTTTTCAAATTTATTTCTGTGTCCACTTTGTTTCGTCTAAAGACAATGTGCATCTGATGTTCGATAACCAGCAATCTCGTGCATGCAATTTTGCAGTCTTTTTAAAAAAAAAGTAACTAATGTATTAGGCAGGAAATCCTGTTTCCTTTCCATCTGAATGTGTCCTTTATGAACCTACTACTCTAGTATGGCCATTATAAAAAATGAGTCAGAACCATGATCATCTATCATGTTGGAAGATAATCTAACTTCTATTTTTTCAAATGCAAAAATTATTAATTGTTTACAGGCAGGAAATCACCAGGTCAGTTGAGTGAATGAAAATGGCAGATTTCAGTTTCCTTTATGAAACAATTGTATTCCGATCATTGCGCAACTGCTAAAGACTTCCCCGTAATTAGTAAGATGGTTATATCTAGTTTGGAGAATTAATTTATCACTAATCAGGGGAAGATCACCTGTGAATAGCAACAACTTGCATTTATATATATAGGGCCTTCCACGCCAGGCAGCATCTTGGAGCGCTTAACAATGTTGGAGCCTGTGACCAAGTCAAGGGGAGGGGGAAGGTCACCGTATGTGCAGTCAAAGGAAGAGGACTTCAGGCGCCACCTGGAGATGAGAAAGGAGGGACAAATAGCTATCATTTTCCACTGTATTTATATTCCTGCAGTCTTTGTAATCTATAAGAAATCTTTCTGGGGGAGAAAATAATATTGGCTGCAAATCACAAATCCAATGCCATACTAAGTATTTTTCTTTTCTGAGGCATCAAGTGTGAGACCAGTCAGTGAACAGTTAAATTAGTGATGCACTATAACATACAGCACAGAAGGAGGCCATTCAGCCCATCGTGTCTGTTCCAGTTCTTTGAAAAGAGCCGTTTAGATCAATCCCACTCCCCCACACTCTTCCCATAGCTCTGCGAACTTTTCCTCCCCAAATAATTATCTACGTCTCTGTTAAAAGTTGTTATTGAATTGGCTTTCACCATCCTTTCAGGCAATGCATTCCAGATCTGAACAACTTGCTATGTGAAAAAATTTCTCCTCACCTCCTTTCTGTTTCTTTGAACAACTATTTTAAATCAGTGTCCTCGGGTTACCAATCACTCACAAGTGGAAATAGTTTCTCCTCGTTTGCCCCATTGATTTTGTAAACTTCTATGGTGTCTCCTCTTAACTTTATCTGCTCCCAAGGAGAATAATCCTAACTTCCTGGTCCCTCATTCCTGGTACCATAAATCTCCTTTGCACACTTTATAATGCCTTAGCAACCTTCCTAAGGTGTGGTGCCCAGAACTGAACCCAGTACTCCTGCTGAGGCCTAACCGGTGTTTTATAAAAGTCCATCATAACTTCCTGACTTTTGTATTCTATGCCCCTATTTATAAAGCCAAGTATTCTGTATATTTTTTTTAAAAAAAGCTTTATCTACCCGTCATGTCACCTTCAAAGATTTACTCATATGAACCCCCTGGTCTCTCTGTTCCTTCACCCTTTAAGATTCAGCCATCCAACTTATGCTGCCTCCTTATTTTTCCTCCCAACATGCATCACTTTACATTTATACAAATTAAACTTCATCTGCCACGAGTCTGCCCATTTTACCATTTGTCTACATTCCTCTTGCAGTCTGCTACTATCTTCCTCACTGTTTACTACTTTCCTCATCTCGTATCATCTGCAAACTTGGAAATTGTACTCCAAAACCCAAGTCCGGATCATTTATATTGAACAAACACAGCAGTAGTCCCAATACTGACCCCTGGGGGAACACCATTGCTCACTTCCCTCGAGTCAAAAAATAATTGTTCCCTACCACTCGCTTCTTTCTGTCTCCCAGCCTGTTCTATATTCATGCTGCCACTGTCCCTTTAAAATCGTGGCTTCTATTTTGCTTACATGTCTCTTAACTCTTTATCACGTTTGTTAGACATGATTTGCCTGTAACAAATCCGCGTCAGCTTTATCTAACCTGCACGTGTCCTTTCCCCCTCCTTCCCCCTTCATGCCCTTTGCACACTTATTTTGCCAGTCAATAATAGGATAATTGAACCCCCCCCCATTATCATTACTCTATTGGTTTTGCATCTATCTGAAATCAGCTTGCAGATGTACTCATCCATTTCCTTCCCACTATTTGTGGTCTATAGTATACACCTAACAGAGTAACATCTCCTTTTCTACTCCTTAGCTGTAACCAAATAGATTCTGTTTTTGGACCATCTAGCATATTGTCCTTTACCAGGGATGTTACCATGTCTTTAATCAGTATTGCCAACCCCCTTTCCTTATCCCTCCTAAATACATTGTAGCCAGGAATACTCAGTTTCCATTCCAGCCCTTGTTTGAACCAGGACTCTGTTATTGCCACTACATCATAACCCCATGTGGCAATTTCAGTCCCTAACTCACCATTCGTATTTGTCACACTCCATGCATTTACACAATGCAATTGAAGATCGACTGAGTCTGCTCTGCATTTCTCCTCTGTCTAATCCCTCCTTTTTCTGGACTACTCCTTATTACATTGCTATTTGTCTCTCCGAGCACTCTTTGTAACTTGTTTGTGCCCTCATGCTATATCCTGATTCCCTTCCCTCTTTGAAATCAGTTTTAAACCATACCTCACAGCACTAGTTAACCTTCCTGCAAGGACATTGGTACCAGCCCTATTCAGGTGTAACCCTTCCACCTTGTAAAGATCCCACCTGCCCCCAAACTGGTCCAATGATCCAGGAACCTGAAGCCCTCTTTTCTGCACCATTTCAACAGCTGTGCATTTATGTGTTGGATCCTTCTGTTTTGTACGGGGCACTGGGAGCAATCCAGAGATCATTACCTTTTGAGGTTCTAATCTCTGGGCGAGGTTCTAATCTCTGGGCGAGGATGGGTGAGATGGTATTTGTTCCAAATACCATCTCACCCATCCTCGCCCAACTCCATTGGCTCCCTATCCAGGCGATCCAATTCAAGATCCTGGTCCTCACATTTAAAGCCCTCCACAACCTCGCTGCATTCTACATCCGTGACCCCCTATCCCCTAACCAACCTGTCTGCCTGCTCGCTCCACTCAGCTCTACACCCCCTAACCCACCTGCCCCACCATTGGCGGGCAAGCCTTCAGCCACTCTGCCCTCCACCTCTGGAACTCCACCCCGCAGTTCGGCCACCTTGTACCCTAGCTTCTGATACTCTCTGATACTCTTCTGATACTGTAAGGTCACAGTTCTTTTTTCCCCCTACAACATGGACCCTTTTCCCTGTAGAATGTTTTGCACCCATTCCACCCCGGCACCAAGGAGGTAACATACCATATGAGAGTAACATCTTTGGTTGCAGAAATGCCAGAAATTCTCACATTGTGCATGCAACTGGTCTTGGATGCCATATTCGTAGACATGTTTTATATTTTAATATAACTATTATACATTTCCTAATTATGCATGTCCTTCCCCCTTTGCACCGAATTCCTACTCTCAGCAAATTACTTAACAGAATTCTCACTCTGTTCCACCTCATTCAATTCCCTCCTCACTCTGCTGGGCTCATTACTTTGATCAACACTCGTATGTGCTTCAGGAGCTAATAACAAAGTCAGAGTGGAAAGCAGGGGAAGCTTGAGTCAGATAGAGTGCGTCAGATATTTATTCTTTCGGTGAATTCAACATCTGCTGATTGTTACTAAACTTTTACTAAACCATTCTTGTGCAGAGTTTTAAAAAATAATGTACATTTTACAATTTGGAAAAGAGCATTAACGTAAGTGATAGAAGTGGCTTTGAATAAAATTGAACAACTTCACCTCCAGAGCATTTTTCATTGTCTCTTCTCTCTTAATGTTAGCACTGGAGTAGGAGCTGAAACAATTGGTTTGTCTAAGTGGTACTTCTTAATGTGTACCACATTCTTCCATGTGTTTATTTTAGGCATGGTAGAAGTAAAGACTGAAATAGCTGCAAAGTATAGTGTATGAGAATCCCATGCGTGTCTACAAGTTGCATAGAATTAGACAGAACTTTAAAACGCAGAATCTGGTCTAATGTTCATGCACAATTTTCATAAGATATTATCATGGTGACGCATACATCAAAATCACTTGACTCTCTCTTCCTCAGTTGGCTCTACTTACTGTCCACACCCCCATTTCCATTTTTTAGTTGTTGTGGATATTTTGTGTTTTATCCAATGCAGCTTCACACACCAAGTACAGTAAAAGCCAGTTTATCCGGCACCCTCGGGACCTGGCCAATGCCGGTTAAAGTGTGTGCTGGATATTCGGCCGAAAACACACACACAAAAAAAATGCATTGTGCCGGATAAATTCCGGTTAATCGAATGTGGACCTTTTTTTTTTGATGTGCCGGTTATACGGAAGCTACGGTTGATCGGGTCACAGGCTTTTACTGTATTGTGTTCAAACACTTCAAGATTCCAAATAGGTCCTCACAAAGGTGTTTGGTGTTCCCAGAGTGATAGGAGGAAGGAACTAGTTGTATCTCTAGCCATACATGTGAAAATGCTTCCAAGCAAAAACTTTTGAGTTTACTCTGCCTTCATTAGGAGATTGAACAAACTTTCTGTTTTCACTTACAGCCATATAGATTGAACAGTAGCTTAATTAAAAATCTATGGTATTTTCTTTCAATTTTTTCTATCATTTCAAGAAGTGTTAATATGTCTAAGCAAGTTATTTGAGATCCCTCCCTTTTGTGCATTGTTTGAAGAAGCTGGTCTTGCATATTAATAATCATTGCATTTGACATAGTGCTTTTCACATCTTCTAGATGTCTCGAGCGCTTCACAGAATATACTGTAAAGTGAATTGACTGTATATTTGCTGGCAAACCACGGCAGCCAATTGCACACAGCAGCATCCCACAAACAGTTGTGGATTTAGACGACCAAATTATTATTGTATCAAATGCATGTATCAAAGTCGTAATGCTACTGAGTTTCCTACTGTAAACTAAAATACCTAATATTTTTCTGTAAAGTCTCGATTGTGTTCATTACTGTAATACTTTAGCATTTAGATATTACACCATAACTCGGGAGTTCTCTTCTAATGCTCTAGATTTCCACCTCTTAAATCCTCTTAGAAATTATCCCCTTGACCATAGCTTTACTGTTACAGTAAAATATGTACAAGTCTTTTATGAATCATAAGATCAACAACAAAATTACATTTGTATAGTGCCTTTTACATTGGAAGGATATCCTAAGGCGCTGGACAGTCAATGTTTCAGACCCGAGCTCGGGTTGGGATTGGGGAGGGCGGAGGCAAAGGAGGGGATTTAGGGTGACCGATGGGACCATCAAAAAGGAGGGTCTTGAGGCGGAAGTTGAAGGAGGCTAGATCCCACATTCACTTGAGTCCCGTTCAGTTTCCTATCAAAACTACTTAGATTTTTTAGCTCTAGTTATATTAATCATCGCCTAACTCGTAATGCAGCTCCCCAACTCCCATTTCTCCCTCATTTGTCACCTTAAATTGTGAGAAATTATATCCTTAATCGACAATTCATGCACTTATTGTCTGGATGCATTGAATTGTAGGAAATGTAGTCTTCACCCAGAACAGCTTGCATTTACCAGCCACATTATGCACGTGCTGCATAGATTATTGATTCAATTGAATTTTCTACTATTCATACAGTTTGCCCTCAACTTGGACTACATGTAAGTCAAATTAAATGTTGTAGGCCCGACAGATGCAACTTATGTGAATTTTACTGTACACCATAAAATTCTCTTTCTCCTCAACTCCTGTTATTTTAGTGAAGCACTACACCGTTGTCCTAAACAAATCAAAGGTTCTTCTAGTTGATGGAAAAAGCAGCAACTGTTGACATTCTGAAATGCCTTTAGGACTATGCACATTACTTCAGAGCATGCCTTTAGATTTAATATGGGTGGAGAAAGAATCAAACTTGCCAGCTTTGATACCTTTATAACTGAAAATATATCATGATGGTGGGCTTAAATCATTTGAATGTTAAGGCATAGAGGCACCAAGTATGTGGTATTTCTGGCATCTGTTGTTCTTACTCCTCAGAATAGAAGAATGTTAGGTGTTTGCTTTATCTGTTAACTGAAACACAACAAAATCGTGCTGTCCACTTCTCTTGTTTTTGGGTTAATAATGTGGTTTACAGACGAGAGTGAGCCGAGTGTAATTGCATTAAATGTGAGTACAAAGGGTCAAGAAAATTTTATATTGAGGCCTAAGAATGTGAGGAATTTCAGGGCCCAAATGTGATCAATTAGGCAAACCTCTTGTTTGGCTTTAACGTTTCACATGATTCAAGCTATAAGCTTAACAGATGTTGACTTTTTGAATTGATGGATATAACTTTTCACGGCAGCTTGTTTATTTCTGAATTGGGTGCACTTATAGAGTTGCAGTAGAGCAGCAATTATGTGTGGACAATCCATTAAAAAAATCTAATCTCAATCAGATGAATAAATCAATGTGAATTTTTTTAAAATGTGGTGGTTTAAACAATTTACTCATCAATGCTGATAAATATTACAAAATAATTCTACATCTTAGTTACGCATTATCTTGCATTTACATTTTCCTATCTAAATTCTAGTAGGCAACTAAACCCTTTCGCCTGTAACATAACTAAGGATCTCTTTACTGTTTCTGCCTACATTAATCTACAGATGGTGGCAACTCATTTGAAGGCAGTGAAACAAAATGTCTTGTTCATATCCACTCTCCAGCCACTGTGTAGTTTTGCAAGGCATTTGACATCAGCGTTTACTTAAACCTTGGACTTGATAAGGACATGGATTTCTGGGGTTAGTTAATATGTCTGATGTATGTGGTAACCAATCACCATATTTAAGTGTAACCAAAATGAGTTCCATTCATCCAACCTCAACATGGAAAATCCAGAGATGTTTATTGGAATGGAACGGTGCACTCTCTGTGGAGAGACACATCCTGCTTTACCTAATTCTGGAAAGTATTACGCCCAGGTTGGCAAGAGCCAAGGCTTGAGGACCCCAGAGTGTGCGATGGAGTTCTAACCAGTTTAAATTGCTTTTGATAGTATTGTCTGGTGTTTTTCTGCTGCTTGTCTATCTTGGATCACACAATCTGTAGCTCAGTGGTTAGAGCATTCGCCTTACAAGCATGAGACTAGTGTCCAAATCCAGGCAGGTCAGGGCGAAACTGTGGACAAGTTTCCTTACTCCACACATCTAGAAATAATCCCTCAAAAAAAACACAATAATAAAAATTGGTAATTTCAATCCACGACTATTTGTGGGACACTGCTGTGCGCAATTGGCTGCTGCGTTTCGCCCCCAAATATACAGTCAATTCACTTTACAGTATATTCTGTGAAGCACTTTGAGATGTTGATAAGACGTGACAAGCACTATATCAAATGCAAGGATTATTATTATCTTTAAGGCTTTGGCTTGCAGAGTTAACAGAAGCTGAATGAGAATGGTTCATTGCCCTGGTAACTAGTAGAACCTTTCAGGCCCTGCGAATGATCCAGCTTATCTCTCAGCAGTGTTCTCTGTAAATGGTTTTTCTTCTTGTTTCCACCCGGTCACCTGTGGGGTACTCATGGGATCCATCCTTGTCCCCCTTCTCTTCCTCGTTTACATGCTCCCTCACGGTAATGTCATCCGCAGACGGGGTTAACTTCCACATGTTTGCAGATGACACTCCAACTCTACTTTTGCACCTCTAGCTGTAGCCTCCAGTCCCCTGATATATTGTCAGCTTGTCTGTCGGACATAAAGAGCTAGATGAGCACAAATTTCCTGGAGTTAAACATCAACAAGACATATTATTTGACTCCCATTGGCATCTTCTGTCCCATGGTTCCAACCTCCTCAACCTACTCAAACCGTCGTTAAAACTCTCTGAGCTGAGCCTATGTACAACTTGGGCATCAGGTTCAATCCCCAGTTATCCTTCTTCCCCCACATCCGGTCCCTCACCAGCACCACTTTCTTCTATCTCTGCCACATTGCCCATCTCTGCCAATAACTCACCCCAACAGTTGCCGAAACCCTGGTCCGTACCTTTGTCACCTCTTGGCTGAACTACAACATCCTCCTCGACGGACTCCTCTCCTCCACCATCCACAAAATTCATCTCATAGAAAACTCGCCTGCATTCTCACCCAAATTAAATTTTGTACCTTGATTATCCCAGTCTTTGTCAAACTGCTCTTGCTCCCTGTCACAAAGCGAATTGACTTCAAGATCCTTAGTCTTGTGTTTAAATCCTTTCACTCATCAGCACCCCACTACCTCTCCAACCTCTCTCCTCACAGTCATTTCCGTTGCCTCTGTTCTACTGGTTCCAGCCTCCGCCTTGTCACCTTAATCCTCCTTTTCACCATTGGTGGGCATGCTTTCAGCCACTAAACCCCAAAACGTTGGAACTCCTTCCTTCAATCCCTTCACTTCAGCCCCTCCTTTCTTATCTTCAGGTCTTGCCAGAAGACCTTTCTCTTCGACCGCACTTATGATCACCTTCCCCCTGGCCATGCCTCGGGCTTCACCACTGTAAAGTGCTCTGAGATGCCACTCAGTGTGGAGAGCACTATGTAAATGAAAGTTGTTGTTGTTGCCCTGGAATACTGGGTCCCCATCTCAGATGTGGAGCTTAAGCATTTAAAGTAATGCTGTAATTTGTACAAAAACAATCTGTCTTGGTCTGGAATCCCAAACCTATAACTTTGTTTTGATTTCACAAATGTTGAATGCTTGAATCAATATTTAATGCACTAGATGGCAGTGTCTTCCACAAGTTGATCAGCATTAAACTGCATTTAGCAAAGAAGTTCTCAAACAAATTTATTTTGGTGGCCTCAATGTGCAGCCAACAACACTTACTAGTAGCTATATTGCTAGTTTTTCCTAAAAAAAACTTAATCATATGAAAAATAAAAGTAATATAGACATGGCCCATCTCAAAGTTGTCATTTATTTCTGTACATTTGACAAACCACATTCGAAAAACAACTTATTTTGCATAAGCAGTAACAATGTTAGAACAGCACATTTTAAATGTGCACAAAATGTATGCCTCTCAAATAGTTTTCATTTATATCTGTACATTTTGACAAACCTCATTTGGGAAATCCCTTTTTCATAAAAACGTAAAGAGCACAATAAAGACAACAATTTGAGATTATTTGGGACCAGAATTGTCGGTAGTTGTAATCGGCTTAGTGGTTATTCTATTGCTTTGCACGATTAGATTGTAGAGACACTAAAACTGGCCAATAACAGCTGCACACCTCTCACAGTGCGAGAGCGGAGGGAGTGGGGCTACTATGGCCACATAGAATTATACACATAATGGGTACGTTTGAGAAATGCTGGTTTGGCATATTTGTGCCCAAAAAAACTCACAATTCTTCATTACTTAATTGTGCAAGCAAAATGTTTTGCGTATAAATGCAGCTTTAAAAATGTAGTATATCTGCAAAAGTTACTCAAGGTCTCTTCCTTTGATTCCAACGACAAATTACATTTAGTGTATGGGGATCTAATTCATTTGTAAATTGTGATTCAGGAAACTTCATGGATTAAAGAGCGTATGTGTCTAACTTTGTAACATCATAATATTGTTTGTATCAAAGTTTGTTTGTGTGAATGCTACTTTCCGTCATTTAAAATGGGGCCACAATTTAACTCAGAAAATCCAAATTGTAATCTGCACAACCTTAACTTGTTGCCAGAATTTAGTTGTTTACCCAGACCTTTTGGTATGAAATGTCCCACTGTGTGTTATTAATTAAATGTAGAAGATGCCTGAAATTAAACTAACAACAGTCAACCATCAGAAAGGATCATTTATTTAGCAAAAAAAATGTTTATTTGGATTTCAATTATTTTGAAGTGAATGTTTTAGTCACTATGTGGAAAATTGGTGTAACGTATTTCTCTGTTATGTGTAAATACGTTTGATTACTTTAGACTTGTGGATTGTTTAAGGTTGGATCTACAAAACATTAAATAATTTGGGGGATTATTTGTCCAAATGGTTTCTCCTTGAAATGTTTGTTTCAAATAGCCTAGTCAGCCAATATTTTGAAAATATTTTGAATGGGAGTGTAATTGAAACCTGATTTTTGAAATGCTATTGAATGCAATTCGGTAATTTTGAAGTTACTGTATACATAATGAAGATTTATTTTCTGAAAAGTTTCATTTTCATTGGAGTATTAACTGTTGCTGAATACAATTCAGTCACACAAAAAAAAGTATTTTCTTTCAGAAAGAACTTGCTGGAGCATTTTATTTATTGGATACAATTTGATCAGTGACTATTTAAAATAAAACTAAACCCATTCAAGAAATGATTGTCTGTCTAGCTCATTGGCATTCATTTCAATTAGATCTTGATGGGGCTTTATTGAAAACTCAAATGTTGCATTAAGTCTAGGTTTTTATTATAATTCATGACTACATCCTTCCCATATTGTGAATATTTCTGCAATTTGTCAATGGCTGCTTGCATACTGTATTGTGATGTTTGAATTTAAGTGAAGCTCTGAGCAGTTACAAAACAGATATTTGTTGGGTAGTTATTATTTAGCATGGGAATTATTTTATTACCATATAAAGTAGTATGAAAACTACCATTTTTTACTTTTTTTATGCTCAAACATTTAAAACCAACTGTTTATTGTGTTGCAGTCGTAGTCAATTATGTAACAAATTAAAAAATGATTGCACGGGTTTCACTAAACCAGCATTTTAAAAGCCTTTCAAGTTTGTTGCCTTATCAGTTCTACGAGCATGGCAAGTAGATGTTATTTTAAATTGTTTTGCCATTTTTTAAGCTGCCTTGCCACAAATTAAAGGAATACAAAAATTGATGCAACCATTTAGAATGGTTCAGACTACACTAATTGACTGATGGCTAAACTGCTTTTTGTGTTGCTTTATGCATTCACATGCTGTCATTGTGGAGGTTGCTATCGTCAAACTGTGCACGTTCACAGTCCCGTCAGTTGCAGATGAATCATGAAATGGAAGATAGTTTGTAAAACAAATTTCTGCAGGATTTTATTGGGTAAGAATCGTTTTCTTAAATAGTGATATTAGTGTGAATCCCTTTCTGTTGAAAGCAGTAAGTCTTTTCAGTAGTGACTGTACCCATTTAATCGTATTCCAGATGGGATTTGGGAGTGTACTGTATATGCAGGTAACCAGATAAAGTTGAATCCTAGTGGTTCTGACTTGCTTTAGTACATGGATGAAACATAACAATAAACAATAGCGGGCAATGTGATTTGGGGGATTATATTCTGAGGCTCGACAGCTAGAATTATTTACTGCAAGTCCAAAGAAGTCCTTCAGGTGTGGTCTGGTAGTTAGCTCCTGGGAATTATTTCTAACTTCTATTGAAGGAAACGCTACAGACAATTTTTGTTCAATTTTAATAAATGTATTTGTTCTTTCTACAGGAGTCGGAAACTCCAGATCAGGAATATCCCGCCTCACTTACAATGGGAGGTAAGCGTATCTTTATTCTTTATACACTTCCTCTTTTCTCTCTCTAAAGAGAATCAAGAGGGAGTATTGAATCTAGTTGAATCCTCGTGGTCAAACTTCCTTTCCCTGTGACTTTTAAAAACTTGATTATTTAAGTGTCTTTAATTCTTCAATTTCAAAAAGTTCTGCATGTGCCTCTTCTTCATACTGTCAATATATTATGTAAGGTGTTGGCTGTGTTTGGACTGATAAAATGCTGATTTTTAAACTTGGTTGAATTGGATATTATTGGAAATTACATAAATGTGTACATAAATTACATAAATTTATCTCTGTTCCCTGAAGAGTAAAATATCAGTACAGTATTTGTTTGTTTGTTTGGAAGAGCAGAACGATTTAGTTGGTATTCTTTTGCTGCTGGTGGAAGCATAATCTTGTAAAGGTTTTGAGTGACTTGTCTCAATTCGATTTCTGTGCTTGCAGCCAAATATTTGCTATAATTGTGTGAATCTTTCACATCAAGTGAAAATGTTGTGGAGAATGGACACATCAGCACAAAAACACGTAGACTGAGGTTCGAATAATTGTTATATACAGAGAGAATGCATTGGAGTTTAGGTATGAAATTTGTCACTTCCTTCTTATGAGGAAGCAATGTTGCCCACGTCAGGAGGTCAGATTTATTGGCAGAGAAGTTTGAGCAAACACAATATAATATGGATATAGAAAGATTGAATGCTCATTGACAAAGTGCTTGAGCTGAAGAATGTGTAACCATGACTGTTCAAGGAAATGGGGAATTAAAAAGGGGGGAGATGGGTGGGTTTAACAATGTTTTAATATAGGTTTTCTATATTTAGTAAAGATATGTGAGAATTAAAAATTGAACAATGAACTTTTTGAAAATATACATATAAAACAAGGATTGAGACCAAATTGCAATGTGCAGATTTGCAGGTAAAAACATTGGAAACTGATCAAATGAAGACAGCATTAAAGGAACAGTGGCAACATGGATCCAGAACTGGCTGGGAGACAGAAAGCAGAGAGTTGTGGTGAACGGCTGTTTTTCTGACTGGAGGGAAATGTACAGTGACGTTCCCCAAGGATCGGTATTGGGACCACTGCTCTTTTTAATTTATATTAATAGTCTGGACTTGGGTATAGGGAGTACCATTTCCAAGTTTGCAGATGACACAAAGTTAGAAAAAATAGTAAATAGTGAGGAGGATAGTAGCTATCTGCAAGAAGATATAGACAGAATGGTAAAATGGGCAGACACATGGCAAATACATTTAATGTGGAGAAATGTGAGATGATGCATTTTGGGAGGAGGAATAATGAGAGGCAATATAGGCTTGATAGTACAATTTTAAGGGATGTGAAGGAACAGAGAGACCTGGGGGTTTGTGTTAGTGAATCTTTGAAGGTGGCAGGATGGGTTAAATAAGGCTGTTTTTTTTTAAAAAAAGCATACTAGGCTTTATAAATAGGGGCATAGAATACAAAAGTTAGGAAGTTCTGACTAACCTCTATAAAACTTTGGTTAGGCCTAAGCTAGAGTACTGTGTTCAATTCTAGTCACCACAGTTTAGGAAGGATATTAAGGCGTTCAAAAGAGTACAGAGGAGATTTACCAGGTGGGTACCAGGACTGAGGGACTTCACTTATGAGGAAAGGCTAGAGAGGCTAGGTTTATTCTCATTGGAGCAGAGAAGGTTACAAAGAGACCTAATAGAGGTTTCCAAAATCATAAGGGGATTCGATAGGGTAAATAGGGAAAAACTGTTTCCCGAGGTCACAGATTTAAAAAAGTGGTGGAGGCTGATTCGATAACAACTTTTAAAAGAGAGGCAGACATTTATTTGGGGAGGACGTGTTTGTGGGGTTATGGGGAGAGAGCTGGGGAGTGGGATTGAGTTGCTCTTTTCAAAGAGCCGGCACAGACTCAATGGGCCGAATGGCTCCTTTTGTGCCGTAAGATTCTATAAAAGCCATGAAGTGAATGATCAATTTTATTTTGGGGGGTTATTGGGGGAACAATCCCTTCTCTTTTTGAATAGTGTCATGAGATCTTTGCCATTCACCTGAACAGGCAAATGGGTCAATGTCTCACTTGAAAGGCACACCCGCATTAATGCAGCTACACACCCAGCACTGCATCCAAACAGCCGTCTCTCTTTAATGATGAGATTGCTTGACCACGAAATTCACAATCAAACCACTTTCAGTATCCTGGGAAGCGCTTCCAGACATCACCTTGATATGATAAGGCTCTATATCAAATTCATAAAGCATTATTGATGTACATTTGAACAAGCCCACAAGACCGTCTTTAATATCTCATTTGACGAAGGGCGCTTCTGACAATGTAGTGCTTCACCAGCACTGAGTGCAAGTCTACTCTGACCTCAAAGTCCTGGCTTGGAGTTTGAACCCAGAACCTTCTCATTTCAGCGGGATTGCTTCCAACTGAGCCACTCGAACATCGGACAGTTTTCCCAGCCAAGGTGTGTCCACTAGGTGGTGTACAAAACTAGCTGTAAAACCAACTGCAGTCACTGTTCTTTTCTCAGTTATCTTTTACAAGTTGTTCCTTACCCATGCTGCCTTAATGTATCTGTTTGGAGCACAAAAGCACCCATAATGCATGCTTGGTCCACTTGCCCTTCACCCAAAAAATAAATTGTTAGTCGTTTGAGTGGAAATTAAGTAATTTTGTAGGCTAGCAATTTACCATGAAAACTACTTAATTTGCCCAAGTTGTGCAACAGTACCTGTGCTGGTCTTGCTGATGAGACCCAGATTCAATTTGACCACAGGACTCCAAGGGTAAGCCTAATACTGATATTATTTTAAGAGTGCATGCATGTGCTGGATAGCTACACAAAGCAGATAACCTTAGTGTTTATCTATGCTCCTGCCCAACCAGGATAATGAGTCATTTAGCATGTCTCTGGTGCATAAGCTGATTCTGAACCTTCCCATCCAATTTTGCTTGCATTCTAATTATGCAAAGTATAATTTGTACAAAGTTTGTATTAAATATATATACATTTATATAGCACCTTTCACATTCGGAGGACATCTCAAAGCTCTTCACAGTGCTGGATGGGGACCTGGGCATGCAGCAGGAGCTGGAGGAGAAAGATGACCAAAAGCACGGTCAAAGCGATGTATTATGAGTCTTGTCCTGAAAGAGCGGTAATTCCAGAGAACTTGCTCTTTTTTGGGCATTGCTTTGACGAAATTTTTTTTCGTTATTGTTTGATGGTCCCTGATAGTGAGCCTTTCAAACCCTTTATTGTAGGGAAACGTGGTTGCACAAGCCAATGCTAGCTCAGGAGTACTGATTTTTTTTTACACAGAGTAAAGTAAATTAAACTGAATGTACATTTCATAGCAATTTAGGGTTCAGAATTCAGTTTGATTCTTTCCTGCAGATAGTTTTGGGAGTTTTTTTTGTTCTTGCTGCCGGTGATGTCAGAAAACATGAGTTTGCTCCACTCTGTTGGAGAAAATATGTAGCCAATTCAGCAGATTGGAAAAGCAAGATGTGTGTTTAGCTCTGATGTGCAGTTGCCATTCTCAAGAACTATTAATGTGTTTGAGTTAAGGTGTTGTGGGTGTAGTTGGTTTAAGACTAGCTGTTTAAACTATTTTTATTTAAGATCCACAGAAAATGGGTCAAGTAAGGGTCATGTGAGCTCCTGCTCCCTGTCTCTTCTGTTTCCTTTGTTCTACTCTGCCTACCCCCAAACACACCACCGAAGCTTAGTCCTTCCTGAGCTACAATTGAACACATCCCAGCAACAGCTCAACAGTGATATGTTGTGATCTGTGATGTGCCAAGAAGATATTTGGTCTACTTAATGAATGACTGTATGGTGGGAGAACTGGGAATCTGAGCACTATAAAGGCAATCCAAAGCATAATAGGGCGGGTCTAATGAATTTGAGCAGTTCTATTCATTTGAGACCTTAAAATTGTACTTTTTCTGCATCTAAACATCTGTTTCTTTAAAGAATTTGCATTTGAGACTACAAGTAGGATAATTTGATCATTGCTCAGCACTTCAGTTTAACATTGAGAAAGTAACAAATGGACAAGTGTGCATGTGCTTAAATAAGGTAGAATCTGCAAGCTCCTGAAGTGCTAGCACCACAAGAGCAGGAGTGGAGTGACAGCGTTGGCACAGTGCCTCTGGCATGTGTGCAGGAGCTGGTTTACCTTTGATTACACTCCCAATGAGGCGTGTTTGAAACAGCAAAGCGATGTGTGAGACTTGAAGTTGCCAAGATTCAGTCTTGTAGATTTAACATACGGCATGTTCAATTATTTCTTCATTGTTAGTAATGGGATACTGAAAATGCTTTTCATTCAACTGGGCAAACATACCCTCATCTGTTGCAAAGCAAATACCTTTATCGCTGTTTCAAATAGCAAAAAAAATTAAGGTGTTTAATGTTAAATGGCTTATTTTTAGAAAAAGCTGTCAACTTTTTAAAAAGTCTCGTCCTGGCTCATTTGGTAAGGTGATTGTGAGTTTATGACCCACATTGAGATTTGTACTCATAGTCTACGCTGACAGTCCAATATCGTGTTAGGGGAATGCTGCATTGTCAAGTGCCATTCTTCAAATGAGATGTTAAACTGAAGTCTCATTCGCCTAATGTAATTGATGGCACTCTCCCACCTCAGAGTTGAAAGGTTTTTATTCAATCCCCACTTTGGAACTTTGAGCTTACGGTTCAGGCTGATACTCCAGTGTAGTGCTGAGAAGCACTGCATTGTCAGTGGTGCAATCCTAGGTGTCCGAGCCTAAAACAATCTACTCTGTGAAATGAAAACCATCAATTCATCTTGGGCAGGTATGGGACCTTGGTTTAATGTCACAGCTCTGCTTTGAAATACCAGTACAATATAATTTACATTTAAAAAGGATATTTTACATTGGAATGGCATCTCAAAACACTTAACTTATTGAAGCATCTGAGCTAGAGATAGTAGCCAATGGGCTTGGGGAGTGGCAGGATAATCAAAAGTGCAATCAAAGCAATTCTGTTCATTTGAGGCCTTCAGATTCTACTTTTTCTACATCTAAACATCTGTTTCTTTAAAGAATCTTTTAAGTTATGCCTTGAGAGAGGGTAAGTGGTGGAAGAGAGTCGGAGGAACTCCAGGATATGGAGTTACAGAAAACAGGGGCAGGATGGCTGAAAGCCCATCTACTGATTATCAGATAGATTTTCAGGTGGATAGAGTGGCAGATATGAAGCCGGCTGATGTTTAATGGAGTGAAGGAAGCAGTAGGAACTATGCTTAAACTAACCCCAATTTCCAAAATCTAGCGTCAACCCAAAGCATTCTGACCCAGAGTTGAGAATTCTCTTGACTTGAAAGATGCTCAATAAATGTAATTTTTGTTGTTGAGTTGAGAGAGTGTTACCAGCTGGGTCAGGACAAGATCCACATTATAGCTGCAGCAAAAAAGCTGGGTGCCAGCCTGGCTTCCAGATTCTTAGGTTGTTTCTGCCAGTGCTTCAAATGCAGCCTGTCCAGCATTGCTGGCCCCTGTGACTGGGCTTGTGAATGTTTGTAGCATGAGAAAAGCTCGAGAACATTTGCGCCAGGCAGTGCTGGGAGCCAAAGGGATACTGCACTTCAATGGTAACCTACCCAAAAGAGATCTGAGTTATAAGTGGACACAGAACGAGAGTGGGGGGGCTCTACGTATGAGGGTGTATCTTCTTTGAACAAGACCATTGCTGTATGTTTTGAACTTATTCCCCCAGGGAAAGTAAAAGTAGATTTTCAGAAGCACATGTTCCCAAATGATGCAACTGTTGAACAATGCAGTGGTGCTATATTGAACAAACGTGCGCGTACTGTTGGATACTAGGGAACGGCGATGTATCGGTTTTTCGATTAAACCCGATATGATTTTCAGATCGGTATGCCGATATGGTGATTCTAAAAAAAACGTTATATCGAGAGATTCGATTTTAAAAATATACATCGTTATATTTTTAATATCGTTCCTGGCAATATATCAATATTGTTGGTATTATCAGTGTAATGCGATCTTTTCCAGCTTACCTTGTCGCCGGCATTGCAACCTCCTAGAGCTAGAGCATGGAATGCGCGTACATTCGGTGCGCGCGCACAATTAACGGGCGCGCACATCCGATGCGCGCGCACACTTTACTGTGAATACTCGACGTGAGTCATGGCGTCTTAACAAAGTCGCATCGCTGAAAATTGTAGTTTGAAAATTTACCTTTCTCATCATGGGGAAAAGAAGCCCCGTATGGGACTACTTTGAAAACAATGCAGTCAGTAATGGTGTGTATAGATGTACAGTTTGCAAGGTCTTGGTTAAGACATCTGATTCGAGCACGAGCAACCTGCGACAACACATTAAGCAGCACCACCCCGCCCAGCACGCTGCCCTCAGAGCGAAATCATCGTCGACAACAGAACGAAGTCGAACCAGCGCTTCGGAGAAAGCGACAGGTAGTGGGGCCAGTGCAGCTCAAACAATTCCTGCTTTATTTAAGAGGAGAACATTGTACCAGAGAGGGGACAAAAAGTGGCAAAGTATCACGAACGCTGTCACTTTTTGCATAGCAAAGGAGAGCTTGCCAATGGCGATTGTTGAGACGCTTGGGTTTAAGCAACTCCTAAACGAACTGGACCCCAGGTACAAACCACATAGCGAAGGACATTAATTCAGACTTCAGACTACATAAAAATAAGTGGCATTTTGTGGCTGTAAGTGTTATTTTTGTGTGTGAGAGAGTTAGAAGCCAGATTATCACTGCTTCTATGTGTGTGTCTGACTAGACACACACATAGAAGCAGTGATAATCTGGCTTCTAACTCTAACAGTCAGACTGTCTGTCTCTCTCTTTTCTATTGTAATAGATCTCATTTACACGTGGACATTACATGCTAGTTTCAAGCAAGAAATGGAGGAGAATAAATCTCTAGATTTTGTTTTTGGTGTGTGTGTGTTCTATTTTGTGTTTAGAGATGGAGGGAGAGAAGGAGAGGGGGAAAGTTGGGAGAGAAGGAGAGAGGAAGAGATGAGAGGGAGGGAGAGAATGAGACAGGGAAAGGAGGGAGAGAAGGAGTGAGGCGAAAGGAGGGAGAGAAGGAGAGAGGGGAGGGAGGGAGGGAGAGAAGGAGAGGCGGAAAGTTGGGAGAGAAGGAGAGAGGAAGAGAGAAGAGGGAGGGAGAGAAGGAGAGGGGGAAAGGAGGGAGAGAAGGAGCGAGGGGAAAGGAGGGAGAGAAGGAGCGAGGGGAAAGGAGGGAGAGAGGGGAGGGAGGGAGGGAGAGAAGGAGAGAGGGGAGGGAGGGGAGGGAGGGAGGGAGAGAAGGAGAGGGGGAAAGGAGGGAGAGGAGACAGGGAGGAGGGAGAGGGAGAGTGGAGGGGGAGGGAGAGAAGGAGAGGGGAAAGGAGGGAGAGAAGGAGAGGGGAAAGGAGGGAGAGAAGGAGGGAGAGAAGGAGAGGGGAAAGGAGGGAGAGAAGGAGAGGGGAAAGGAGGGAGAGAAGGAGAGGGGAAAGGAGGGAGAGAAGAGGAGAGGAGGGAGAGAAGGAGAGGGGGAGGTAGGGAGCAAACAACATCGTATAATTCAACAGACCTTGACACCAACATTACAAACTTTCTGGACCTAGAGCACGCATTTCGAAATGTGCGTGCACCGCGACTGAGCGCGCACCATAAATGCGCGTGCGCCATCAATGCACGCGCACTTCGAATGCACGCGCATGCGCAGTATAAAAACTCGATAGATCGGTTTAAGCAGGTATGAGCAAACCGATATATCCATATCCGGAAAAATCCCATATCGCCGTTCCCTATTGGATACTGGTCTATTCGAAACTAGATCTTTTTCAGTGATTAGGGAAATGGTTGATTTACAACAACATGCAGTTATACAGCGCCCTTCACGTGAGTAGCATCTCGGAGCACTTCAATCTGAATGATATAGAATTAGTTTGTTTGTGTATATATGCTCCAGCTTGATCTTAATTTATTTTGAGTTTATTTCAAATTATTGTTAATCAAATCCCCCTGAAGCATTAATAAGTATCTGAAAATTAAAACTTTGCTCATATTATACCTTTTTTCCCCTTTCTTTCACAAATGGTAACATTACATAACGTGAACTTAAAAGGATCTTATCGTAAAGATTGCTTGGGATGTGTTATTTACTCGGCATTCTATGTGGCCAAATAGTTGGATCAAAATATTTAGAATAATTTTTCCAAAATATGCTGAGTGGAGTGGATTGCATAGCTAGGACAATATATTGGCTACAAATTTGCACATCCAAAGCCAAGATTTTAATGTAGTTTGAGTGGTTAAGGCACCAAAGCTAAATTGACCTCATGGCTTCTGTAAAGCTGCCCCTTAACTAATGGTCACAATTTAATCCTAGTCAAGTGCTTGTCTGAAGTCTGTTTCAGAGCTGTATAAAGATTAGAATTTTTCTTTGTGTTCTTTTGCCAATTCCCATTATTTGTGGAATGGAAATGGTTATCGGCCATGGAATTACCAGGGAAATCCTATATTATATGGGTCAGCTATAAATGGATATTTTAGGAAATGGCAAGCCTTCTGAACAAAAGGTGTGGTTCCTATTACATTTATCAGCAGAGAATGGAAGTTTTTTTTGGTTGTAAAGTTTAAGGTTGTGCTTTGCTCTTGGATGCATTTAGGTCATTTTCTGAAATGCTTAAACAGAATGCTGCTGCGTTGAAAAATAAACTGGTCATCGGTAATCTTGAGGCACAAGAACATTCCAGAACAGTTTCCAAATGTCTTCCATGAAGGATAATGGTATAAGGGGATTTCTGCTGCAATAATAGTGTCATTGCTGACTTGACTGGGATAATGCTGCCTCTGGCTAGGCAGATTTTATGTTAATCAAAATGAATGCAAAGGAAATGTAAAACTGGTTTGGGACTTTACAATGGCTGCTCCCACTAACATTTTCCTGATTGTAACTAAATCATTTTGTGTGTCAGTGGTTTTGAGACTGCACTTCAATTTTTAATTGTGTTTTTAAATTGTTTTCCACTATGCAAATCTTTGTACTGTAATTCCAAGCCACTGTCAAATCATTAGAATATTTTAACTGATGGTTTGCTTTATAGCTTTGTGGCTCACTGTGCCCCAGTGAGCTTGAGCAAGAGATTGAGCTTGACAAAAATGGACTAAATGTTGCCAGATTGTGCAATGATGAGACTTGCTGGACTAAAAATTCCTCAAGTTGGGTTGCATTGCAATGGAATGCATTAATTTGAAGCAGCCTAGAGTCCTATCAGCTTAACGTTTAGTTTATTTTGGGGGAGTTGTGGGGGAGGGTGGGGTGGGAAGCAAAGGGGAAATATGAGAGTAGGCACTGAGATTGCTTGGGAACAGATGCTATTAATGCTCACGTTCCTGGCATCATCCTGATTAGTCCTTGAACACTATTAATTTCAGCAATCAGTGCACTTATTCTGCTGGTGTTGACTGGTGAATTTCCCAGTTCTTATTCACACGTCTGTCGGAAAGAGACAGTTTAGCCAATCAGTTGAAGCACTGCAAGAAAGCTTCAACAAATATACTGGAATCCCTCGGTATGCGTCGTCCCGATGTACGATGTTGATGAAATAATCACAAAATGTGGTAATTTTACGACAACTGTTGTAAAGTTTAGAAAATTGAGTGCAATCATGTTAGGGTTAGGAGGTTGCAGAGGTAGGGTGGGGCAAGGCCATGGAAGGCTTTGAATGTGAGAACCAGGATCTTGAATTGAATCCTCTGAATGATACAAAGCCAATGGAGATGGAGAATGTGGGAGATAGGGTTGTGGAGCTTGGAGTGGTAGTGGACACAGGCTGCAGAGTTCTGGATGGTCTGCAGTCCATGAAGGGAAGAATTGAGAAGGCCAACAAGCAGGGTGATGGCGTAGTCGAGCCTGGATGTGATAATGGCATGAATGACAAACCATTTGCAAAAATATAATGCTGGCGGTTTGTGAGGTAGGACTCGTACCAAGTGAGTGTGGTACCACTGAGGTAGATGATAGAATACGGGCGGTGGAGGAGGATGACACGATCAACAGTGTCATAGAGAGGACATTGCTTGACTTTCTAGGTTTCATTGTAGTTTTGGTGGATGAGAGGGAGGAAGGAAAGATGGGGAAAAATGAATGTAGGGTGGAGCCGTGATAGGAGCAGAGGGTGGTAGCTGTGAAGATGCTCGAGCCACAGCTGGTGGAGAACTGTGAGGCCTGGATTTCTGTGCTCAAGCAACCGGATTTAGGGAGCGGAGATGGGGTAGTGGGTGGGGTTGGGGACAGTCCTGCATTTCAGGGATCGAGGGTAGGTGGAGGAGAGTGATAATGGAGCAACTTGATGGCTGCTTCAGGATCACTACGGGTGGAAGTAGGTCGGAGGATGAGAGGGCCTTTGTGAGGATCTTGGGGGTGGGGATGGAAATCTTTTCCATGGTTGAAAAAATATGGTTGAGGCCTTGATGAGGAGAGAGAGGAATGCGAGACAAGAAAGAAATGAGGAGGTTGTCTGAGATGACCTTGTCCGTGATGTACAGGTCAGAAATGTCATGGACAAGTGCGATGATGAGATTGAGTGGGTGGCCACATTTGTGGGTCTGCGAGTTGATGTGGAGGGTAAGGTTTAGGGAGGATAGCAGGACAATGAAATCTGAGGATGTGGTGCAACGAGAGTTGAAGTTGCCCGTTCTGAGCAGAGGGCCAGGGAGGAGAGGGGAGATATAAGAGAGAATGGTGCCAGAGAGCTTTGGGTTGAGGGTGGGGGTGGTAGACTAGGAGAATTCTGAGTGAGAGAGGAGGGATGGTAGAGGGTGAGGTGCTCAAAAGAGAAGCAATCAGAGGAATATGGGGATAGACGGAGGGAAGCTTTGGAGGTGAGGGCCACCCTGACACCATGTTGGTTAGGGCTGGGGGGCTGATGGAAGGTGTAGCCAGGGGAGTATTCCAACTGAGGGGACAGGATCATTGGGGGAGAGCCTCGTTTTCATAAGCCCAAGAATATCTATGTGCTCATCCATGATGAGGTCATGGATAGTGATCTACTCTTACAGACTGAACCAGGTGTCGCGCGATATGCCTCTGGTCAATGGAACCAACTCAATCAACAACAATCTTTACCCTTTCTACCAGTGCAGATCCCCCTACCAGCCCAGTTCTAGCTAATTTTTCAAAAGAATTGTCTGCACAGTGAGTAGAGGCAAGCGACTGATAATACTAAACAGAAAAAATATTGGTTCCAAAAGCATAACCACAGCTAACTGGGTGTGTCAGTTCAGCTGTCCTACCCCATTTAAAGATATTTTAATCAGACCCTTTCTCCCATTTCTTGTTTTTATGCGGTTGCTGTTGCATCCTGTTGGTTGTCTTTGGAGGGAAATAGAGTGTTTGATGTATATTTTCATGAAGACAGCCTTTGGCCAACAGTACACATCATCTTGGGGGGTTTGAATGTTGTATCAAATTGTATTTGAATCCCTGTGAAAACTTTTTGAGCCTTCCTCCTGACGTGTAAATTGCTATGTCAAATGCAAGGACGATAATTATTATTTTAGTTATAAATTTGTATCTTCTACCATCTATCTTCCATCAGTCTTTGTTCTGAATATCTCCTCACCTTGGGTGACTTTAACCTCCATTTCATCCCTTTTTGCTCCATCTCTGCTGACTTCTCCCCCCTTTTCTCTTCACAACCTCTCCTGACACATCAACTCCACCACTCACATCCATGGTCACCCCGTCGACCTGGTAATTTTCCGGAGCCTCGATGTCTTGGTCATCACCATTACCGCTGATTTCTTTTAACAAACATTTCTGATTATTACTTCCTATCTCTCATCTCATCCATCCCATTCCAGGCTACCCAACCCACTTCTATCTTCTACTGATTCTTGAAAAAATCCTCCGCACTCCCTCTCCACTGTCCCACAGTAATCTGAACTCCTTTCCCAAAAGCTCTTACCGCCATGACCTTACCTCCTCGATCACCTTCCTTCATCCTCCCTCTCTGATGTTGGCTCCATCACCACCCAACAGTTCTCCAACTACAGCAATTCCCCCAATACACAACCCACCTCCAATCCCTCAAATCACAGGTGTGATCCGTTGAAAGGATCTTGCTCAAATCTAACCGAACAATCCACTTCTAGATTTGGCTGGCCACACCAATACTTATTCACTGCTTCAGCCGAATTACCACCCTACTCTTGAAGGGTAAGGACAGCCTCAGCTGTTCCATCCTGGCCCACCTTCCCATCCTTTCCATAGGCTCCAGACAATACGGAAGATGATGGACTTCCTTCATTCCAAATTCAAATTCATCATTCCAATCATCTCTCCTTCCACATTTTCACCCCATCTCTTAGCTTCTCTCCTCCATCATCTCCTGAATGAAGCCCACCACGTGCTTCTTGGATCTCCACCCGGCTCCTCTTCTGACTTCCCAGCTGCACCTCCTTGCCCCCTTGCTAATGGAGATTGTTTTTCCCTCTTTGTCCACCGGCCCAATCCTCTTTGACCGTGCTTTAGGCATCTTCACACTCCCACCCTCTAGGTCCCCATCTTTCCTGAATCTGATTACTAGCTCTGGCGCAACCTCTTGACTGCCCAGTGACATCCTCCCAACACAAAAAGTGCAACATTAATACAAATTTGTTATTGTATCTGAATAATGTTCAGCTCCAATTGGGATGTTAGATTATGTTTAAATGATTAAATTGATTAAATATTCTTAAATTCCTTTTGTTTCAGAATGATATTTCTAAGTACTTTACAGGAGGAAATAATGGAAGGTGTAATGACTGTATAGCTAGTAGACAAATACGGCAGTCAATTTGTGCACATTGGAATGCATACTCTCCCTGGGGGAACACACTCTGCTTATCCAATTCCAGAGAGCATTAGACGCAGGTTAATGAGAGCCAAATCTTGGGGACCCCTGTTTGCTTTGGAATATTGCTAGAGTTTAACCGGATAAAAATGTATAGCTTGACATTCAGAGTAGCCTAGGACGATCATTGCAGGGTTAATATCCAGCTCCCAGTAATGAAGATAATAATATAACAATCTTTGCATTTAATATTAGCACCGTAATCACATCATCAAAGTCTCAAAGCACTTCACAGGATATACGTAAATTTGACTGACTTCCTAGTCCTCTGAGCGAGGGCCGCTGATCTGTTGTTACCAGTGCCCTGAAGAACCCCAACCTGGTCAGGAAACTGATGCCCTAGATTACCACAAACATTTGACTCCATTACAACATTCCAGCACGTCACTTTGGAACCAGTTCAGCTCCGAGGAGACCTGCTTACCTCCTCCCAGAAGGATTGAAATATTTGTCTTGATAAAGCGCAGAGGCAAGCAACACAATTTCTGAGTATGAAAATTTTAATTTTTTAATAAAAAGATGCAATTTTTCTATAAAGGAAATGCGGAGATAATTGAAGTATTCAAAACTGTAGAGGAGATTGACAGTGGGTTGAGGTAAATTTACTAAAGTTAAGTGTTCTAGAGGAATCGCATCCATAATCTGGAAGTTAGGTGGAACTTTTTTTAATGTAAAAAGTGATGCTTATGAAAAATAGCCAATGAAAACAGACTTGAGGTGTGATTTATGGTTTGTGTTAACTGTGGGTAAATTTATTATCAGGATTACAAATGCTCTTAATTGTGTAATTAACCATTGTATAGGATGACTGAATATGGTTAATTACATAATTAAGGACACCTGTAATTTCATCCCACTGTGTGTTTATACATGACGATTAGCACAACACGACCTGTAATTTAGACTTCAGTATAAATGAGTTTGAGAGCAATTGGATCCAATTTTGAATGAAGGGATTGACTAATTTGGTGTGAAAGTGGTAAATGGGGTTGCGAATGAAAGGGAGATGGGAGTTTTGAGTCTAATAACCTATTGAAGACAATAGTCTTCTTGTGTATCTGCACATCCATTTTAATCCATACTTGAACACCATGGGAATTGAATTTTTTTGAGAGAAAAGTTAGAGAAATAGAATAAATGAAGAGCTGGTAGTATTGTACTATAGTAAGAGTGTTACTCTTGAATGGAAGAGGATTTGGGTTTGCACCGAAGCCAAGTTTTATTTGGCATGGTGATCAATTATCCAAATTGTCTCCTTATTCACAATGGGACCATTGCCAATTAGTGCAGATAGCTGGCTTTATCAAATCACTTTGATGATTGAAACATCTTATTTAAAGAGTCATTTTCCTGAGAATGTCAATTGAATGCCATTGTAATACAATTGAGCAACATTTTTATAATTAATAATACTTACTACAATTGATGTAGCTCCTTGCATGTCTGAAAGCACTCATTCAAGTCACTGCTGTGAAGTGTAGTGCCAGCAAGCGCTCTTAAGCGGTCGCCCAGCATGGAGGGCACTATATAAATGGAAATTGTTGCATATACACTTAGTCCTCGCTTAACGTCGCCATTGTGTTCACGAAAAGTGCAACTCTTAGTGAAACAATGTGAAGCGAACACGCGCAAGAATACCGGACGTTCAGCACCTATGTACACCTATGCTACCCAAAGTAGTTCATTTCCACCCGCACGAACAATGTAATAGCAAATATCGTGACATTAAATGAATATATGTTCCCTTTTGTATCAAGTACATAATAATGAAACAACATGGACAGAAACAATGTTAAGCGAGGTCTACCTGTATGTATTTTTAAATCAGGAAATGGTTTAAAAATATTATAGTAATCAATTTCAATGAAACCTCAGAACAACAATTGGGGAAAATGTCTATTGTACATGTGATGCAACTAGTTTACAATCAGGTATGTGGTAGAATTCTTTCAATTCTATAACAGAGGGTTCCAAGTGTTTCCTGAAAGATGACACAATCCCCTTGCATTGTGTTGTCGGTCATTCTGCTGGAAATCTTAGCTGGTCATTTTAATATCCATAAATTTAGAATGGATCATGCCAAGATCTGGCTAAGCATTCATAAGGCAATTAAATCCATTGGTGATTCAGTGAAGAGGGCTTTGATTTGAGGTTTGGAAAGCTATTAAAAATGGTCGGGCTTGGATGATGGAGTGAATTGGATAGGAACACATTTGCTTGTTCCAATTTATTTAATCTATTGCAGACCTGCTTCAGACTATATCACAGGCTGAGACG
The DNA here is from genome assembly GCA_035084275.1 of Hydrolagus colliei. Lineage (NCBI taxonomy): Eukaryota > Metazoa > Chordata > Chondrichthyes > Chimaeriformes > Chimaeridae > Hydrolagus > Hydrolagus colliei. The sequence continues at coordinate 61,159,358 of CM068743.1, read as the reverse complement.
TGAAGGTCTGTATTCAGGGTTATTGAAAGTTGTGGTCACGTTCGAAAACTACATATTTTTTTCCTTCTCTGTAATCTTTGTTTCCCTTCAGTTTTTTTTTAAAAAAGGCTTCCCGGCCACTTGAAGTCTGCAGTCCATACAGGGAATAGTTTTGTTTAGCGGAGTGATACAGCAAACTGTGACCAAAGAAAAACTCAGATTTGAAGTGCATGTTCTTGTGATATTTGTTACGAGGGTCAGTGAGTCACATGCCAACTTGGCTGGTGTGGTATTCGGTGATTTGCCAAGTTGCCCGTGTGTGGGTGAGTCATGCCTGGGTGGGTGGGGTGTGTCTCGCACTCAACTGCATATGTGTAAGGGAGTCCAGACTGATATTCCAATGCAATCATGGTGGGGTGTTGCATTGTTTAGAGTACGTTCTTCAGATGACATGTCAAGCCTATGTCTTGGAACATCAGTTGTAAGATCCCATGAATGTAGATATGCCTGGAACCTTCTATTGTATTCAGAAATTGGAAAGGTTATTAAACTCAAACAGCCCATCTGTTCAAAAATCAGTTTCTCTCAGTGTTGTGGCTCACAATCACCAAACAAAATTGGTGATTTATTTCCTGGCTGTTTGTGGGACTTTGATGTGTTCCACAATCACTTACAAGCAGATGATGCTAAGCTAGGAAAATAGGTAAATGGTGAGGAGGATAGCACCATACTTCAAGTGGACTTAGACAGTTTGGTAAAATGGGCAGAAATGTGGCAGATAAGGTTTAATGTGGAGAAATGCAAAGTGTTGCATTTTGGTAGGAAGATTGAGAGGCAGCATAAGCTAGATGGTACAACTTTAAAGGGGATAAATGAAGAGAAACCTGGGGGGTCCTTATATATAAATCTCTGAAGGTGGAAGGAGATAAAGCTGTTTAAAAAAAAAAGAAGCAGACGGGATACTAGGATTTATAAAAAGGGGCATAGAATACAAAAGTCAGGAGGTTATGGTGAATATTTATAAAATACTGGTTCGACCTCAGTTGGAGTACTGTGTTCAGTTCTGGGCAATACACTTTAGGAAACATGTTAAGGCATTGGAGTGGGTACAAAGGAGATTTACCAGGATGGTATCAGGAGTGAAGGACTTTAGTTATGTGGAGTGGTTAGCGGAATTAGGATTATTCTTCCTAGAGAAGATTAAGATGGGATTTAACAGAGATTTTCAAGAACATGAGGGCATTTGATCGGTTGAACTGGGAACACCTGTTTCCACTGGTATGTGGGTCAATAACCAGAGGATAGCGATTTAGGATAGTTGGTAAAGAAACAGAGTGGGGGGGGGGGTTAGGGAAAAAAAAGTCATCCAGCGAGTTGTTTGGATCTGGATCTGGCGTTACCTAAAAAGGTAATGGAATCCGATTCAATAACAACTTTTAAGAGAGAAGTAAATGAGTATTTTGGGAGGATAAGATTGCAGGGCTATGGAGAGAAAGCGGGCCAGTGGGATTGAGTTGGGACAGCTCTTTTTGGAGCCGGCGCAGACACGATGTGCCGAATGGCCTCCTTCTGTGCTGTAGAATTCGATGAAATACATAGTCATTGTTTCTTTACATTGATCTCATAGCAATATGAAACACTAATTTGAAGTGTTACTTTGAATCCAGAATAATATAGCTGCATTTATCTAGTTACAAAGTTTTCATGTTTCTTTCCCTTTCCTCTGATTGTAGCTCCTAAAACTAGATACAAAAGTAGATCAGCTGTAGCAGTCTTGCTCAAAGCAAAAATGGGTTCCGTTAAGCTGATTGCAGTGTAAAATGGTCAAAGATAGTATTGGAGGGTACAGGGAAATGGCTTCTGAGAAGAGCAAACACTTGATGCGACAAAATGGGCCAAAAGGCCTCCTGGTGTGTTATACATTTCTGTGATTCTGTAGCTCTGAAGTCAGGCATGTCTGTGGTAATCAAAGATTGTTAATGGTTGATGAATTTCCGGCACATCGGTGTGTGCGGTCATGGCCTCGACTTTACAAGCCAGTGTAGGTGGGATGGTTGGGTAAGTTGTTGGCTGTGTATGGTTAATGGTAGTTGCAGAAAGCACATCACAAAAATTATTCCTTCAGTGCTTTCAGAATGAATGCTATTCCTTACAATACATCTTTTGAAAAATTCTATACCATATTATTCTACACCACATTCAAATTCAAAGAACTAGTGAATGTTTGTGGAGTTCAGTTAAATGGCACTGTTTTTGTCAGAGTGAAAGGTGAATAATTCCTATAAAATCCCTGTGCTTGCTTCAATTCGAAATTGTAAGATTTGTTGGATTTTTGCATGTTTCATGCTACATTCAAGTCTAATAAATATAAAATATGCTTTTGCTCTTAACTTTGTTTAAGCTATAAACTTGTAAAAACGGATGTAATTGTCAATCATGCATTTACATGCCATGCATTTTTCTCTTTCTAGGTCTTGGATAGTTTGTTAGCCCAGTATGGTTCAGTGGAGAATTGCGAACAAGGTGTGTAATTTAAAAAGTCTGGTTTGTATTTATAAGATGTGTCTTGTAGCTTTATTGATTTTTTTTTCAACTCCACACTTTTTGTTCTGTAGTTAACACAGATACAGAGACTGCAGTAGTGAATGTGACATATTCTACCAAGGAACATGCAAGACAGTGAGTAATGCATCTATTGGCTTTAAAAAAATATTTTACTTTAAACATAAGATATGGAAATGTACTTGCTTACTTCATTTAGGAGTTTTAGATACAACATCCTTATCCTGTTATCCTTCCCCAATTGGGCTTGTTGATGACTATTCTCTGCATATCTCTGCGTTGTTGAATATGCTTATTTGCTGTAGATGGTTCAAAAGAATGAAATTCCAGGCTGCAGCATAATAATCCTGGCATTTGATATAGTGCTTTTCATGTCTTCTAGAAGTCTCAAAGCGCTTCACAGAATATACTGTAAAGTGAATTGAATGTATATTTGTGGGCGAAACGCGGCAGCCAATTGCACACAGCAGCGTCCTCACAAACAGTTGCAGATTGAAATGTTAGCTGATCACATCATTTTGAAGGCCATTTGATAGATGGTCGCTCACCTGCCTTTATGCTTTATAAGAGCCACCTTTTCAGTGCAATTTCTTTTGTTCTAGTTTCAACAATTGCTTTCTCTTAGCTTTTTATTGCTTTCAAATACAGGTATCCCTCCCCAACCACAGGGGATACGTTCCTCTAAACTTCCGCAGTTGGTAAAATCGCGGTTGGAAAATGCAGAGCCCTATGGGAAACACAGGGATAGGGGGAGTACGTTTCCTTTTGTCGTGGTTGGAAAATGCAGGGCCCTATGGGAAACATGGGATAGGGGAAGTAAGTTTGTTTCCTAGAACTAAACACAAAAAAACATGTAGTTATAACATACATGGGGATAGGGGGAGTAAGTTTGGACGCATTGGCTGCCAGGATCTGCAGCAATCCGCAAGGCTGTCTGACTGACTGATCTACAGAGAGAGAGAGAGAGACATGGAGGGTGAGGGGGTGGTGGTGACACGGAGGGCTGGGGGGGCTGTCTGACTGATCTACAGAGAGAGAGAGAAATCAACGGAGAAGATGTGGTGGGTGACACGGAGGGCTGGGGGTGCTGTCTGACTGACGGATACAGACAGAAAGAGAGGGGGGGTGGGGGGAAGAGAAGATGAAATAGAGAGAAGGTGAGAGAGAGAAGGGAGGTGAGGTGAAGAGAAGGTGAAATAGAGAGAAGGTGAGTCAGAGAAATACACTTACACAGAGAGAGAGAGAGGCTGCGGAGAAGCGACAATAAATTCATGTTATTTACCATAATTCTAAGAGAGAAGCATTGTCGCTGGTTGATTGCAATATTGCAACTGGGTCCTTGTGCTAAACGTTAGTGTTAAAACTCGCGGATAAGCAAGGGTTATAAGCCGTGGTTAGCAAGGATTGTTACATTCAGCAAACCGTGGATGCGTGAGTTTTGCGGTTGACGAGGCCGCGGTTGGGGCGGGTACCCGTATTCGAATATTAGAATGAGGTAATTCATATCAATTATCTGAATAACTTGCACAAGGGCACAATTGCAATGGGACAAAATGGGCAGTAGCGGTTTCTTTGCTTTGGTAGAATCTTGCCCAGTAACTTATGCGAGTGTTGGAAGCAGTCCAATTTGGATTTCCTAGGTAGCCTTGGAGTTTGATCCAATTGGACATCACGACTTCTACTTGCGGGATGGAAGAAAGAATGGTTTTAAGATTTTGATCATAGTGGTCTCACCACATTTAAATCTGCACAAGGCTGCTTCTTGAATGAGGATCTTGTGACTCCGGTCAGTGAATCCTCCCGTCCAGGTTATAGTGGGAGAGAGGCACATGTCCTCCAGGTAACATGAGATCTTTCAACCCATGCCTGCAATGCAAGAGGTGCAGATAGGAGTGAGTCCACTTAATGTTCAGTATAAAATGGCTATGTTGTACCCTGCCTCCCCCCCAACCTGTTAATATGGGTTACGTTCCAAAAGCTTTAAATTAGTCACACCTTCTAAACAAATTAGTAGTTATGAATCATTCTGAGCATTTTGGAACAAAGAATTATCAACTTTCAATGAAAGGGGTTTAAGATTGTAATTCTGTATCTTTGAACATTATTTGACTCGGATGGAGAGTTTAGGGGACTAGATCTTTGTGCCAGGAGCCAGAGTGAACTTTAGAGTGAAATTGTCACACTTCTATTTACTATTTCTCAGTGGTGAGCAAGGAAACCACTTATTCTAAATTCTGCATTTTTTTTAAATGTTTCGTTCACATCCCGGCGTAACTTTTTAAAATGCATTTATATAGGCAATCCTGCCCTCTTGTGGTTAAACATTGTAAGAGCCAATTTCTAACTGGATTTCACAAATTCACAGTCGATTCAGATAATTCAGGAAACTCCCTTCAGCCCATTTAATCTCAACCATCTCTAATATAGCCACTATAATTAACAAGCTGAGCCTTAAATTAATCTAACATTCCCTCTACACTGGGGCTGCCAGTCTCTACTGAAAATACTGTCTCCACTTCTAACTCAAGCAGTAAATTGACCCATAAAAGGCAACATTACAATGTTGTCCTCCCAGCAAAGTAGTCCAGTTAGAGTCTGTCAAATACAAACATGGTTCCTGTATTAATTGGACACAAATATACTATGAAGAACTCTAATGCTGTTATCCTGCCCTAAAGTGATTGCCATAAAGCCAAACACTGTAAATGCATCATAAGCATTTCACTTTACTATTTAGCAAAGCAAAGGATTTTGTCCCAATATTTTATTAGGATGTATTAAATATTAGGGAACGGCGATATGGGATTTTTCCGGATATGGATATATCCATTTGCTCATACCTGCTTAAACCGATCTATCGAGTTTTTTATACTGCGCATGCGCGTGCATTCGAAGTGCGCGTGCATTGATGGCGCTCGCGCATTTATGGTGCGCGCTCAGTCGCGGTGCACGCACATTGACGGTGCGTCCGCACTGACGATGCGCGCGCAGTCGCGGTGCACGCACATTTCGAAATGCGTGCTCTAGGTCCAGAAGGTTTGTAATGTTGGTGTCAAGGTCTGTTGAATTATACGATGTTGTTTGCTCCCTACCTCCCCCTCTCCTTCTCTCCCTCCTCTCTTCCCTGTCTCCTCTCCCTCCTTTCCCCCTCTCCTTCTCTCCCTCCCCCTCCACTCTCCCTCTCTCCTCTCCCTCCTCCCTGTCTCCTCTCCCTCCTTTCCCCCTCTGCTTCTCTCCCTCCCCTCTCTCCTTCTGTCCCTCCCTCCCTCCCTCCCTCCCTCCCTCCCTCCCTCCCTCCCTCCCTCCCCTCTCTCCCTCCCTCCCCTCTCTCCTTCTCTCCCTCCTTTCCCCCTCTCCTTCTCTCCCTCCCTCTCCTCTCTTCCTCTCTCCTTCTCTCCCAACTTTCCCCTTCTCCCTCCCTCCCCTCTCTTCTTCTCTCCCTCATTTCCCCTCGCTCCTTCTCTCCCTCCTTTCCCCCTCTCATTCTCTCCCTCCCTCTCCTCTCTTCCTCTCTCCTTCTCTCCCAACTTTCCCCCTCTCCTTCTCTCCCTCCATCTCTAAACGCAAAATAGAACACACACACACCAAAAACAAAATCTAGAGATTTATTCTCCTCCATTTCTTGCTTGAAACTAGCATGTAATGTCCACGTGTAAATGAGATCTATTACAATAGAAAAGAGAGAGACAGACAGTCTGACTGTTAGAGTTAGAAGCCAGATTATCACTGCTGTGTGTGTCTGACTAGACACACACATAGAGGCAGTGATAGTTTGGCTTCTAACTCTCTCACACACAAAAATAACACTTACAGCCACAAAATGCCACTTATTTTTATGTAGTCTGAAGTCTGAATTAATGTCCTTCGCCATTGGCAAGCTCTCCTCTGCTATGCAAAAAGTGACAGCGTTCGTGATACTTTGCCATTTTTTGTCCCCTCTCTGGTACAATGTTCTCCTCTTAAATAAAGCAGGAATTGTTTGAGCTGCACTGGCCCCACTACCTGTCGCTTTCACCGAAGCGCTGGTTCGACTTTCTGCTGTTGTCGACAATGATTTTGCTCTGAGGGCAGCGTGCTGGGCGGGGTGGTGCTGCTTAATGTGATGTCGCAGGTTGCTCGTGCTCGAATCAGATGTCTTAACCAAGACCTTGCACACTGTACATCTATACACACCATTACTGACTGCATTGTTTTCAAAGTAGTCCCATACGGGGCTTCTTTTCCCCATGATGAGAAAGGTAAATTTTCAAACTACAATTTTCAGCGATGCGACTTTGTTAAGACGCCACGACTCACGTCGAGTATACACAGTAAAGTGTGCGCGCGCATCGGATGTGCGCGCCCGTTAATTGTGCGCGCGCACCGAATGTACGCGCATTCCATGCTCTAGATCTAGGAGGTTGCAATGCCGGCGACAAGGTAAGCTGGAAAAGATCGCATTACACTGATAATACCAACAATATTGATATATTGCCAGGAACAATATTAAAAATATAACGATGTATATTTTTAAAATCGAATCTCTCGATATAACAGTTTTTTTAGAATCACCATATCGGCATACCGATCTGAAAATCATATCGGGTTTAATCGAAAAACCGATTAATCGCCGTTCCCTATTAAATATGCTAATAAAATGTTGTGCTAAATTACAGTGCTTAGGTAATAATTGTAACACATCTTTCAGAACGAACATCCCACGATGAGAACCAATAGTATTTGATGTAGAATAACTGGCCATTAAAGTAACAATGGCTCAATGTTACACTGAGACAACTGTTGCAGTGTTAATTTGTTGTCAAGTACACAGAGATAATTGGCTAATAAAACATCTGGATCTGAACAAAAATGTTCAATATTAGTGTACTGTATATGTTCATTCGAGTCTTCAGAAGCAATTGTTTGTAGGTCACTCAACAGTAGGGGGGGTGTCATAACCAATCCTGGCTCTCCTCCTCACCAGGCTGGCACCAATAGAGGGTGCTGTAAAGGGAACCCTGCCTGGTTTTCCCCTTCCTACCAAGACATGCTGGTATCAATTTAGACTCCCCTAGCTTCTCCAGCTGAACCAGCAAACTCAGACTGGGCCGAGATTCAAACCAACAAGCTTCCCATCTGTGAGCTATGGCTCTATCGACTACACCATCCACTCTTATCCACTGATGCCCCCCTATCTCATGTGAAGCCTCGTGCAGATTTTACATTGAGCTTATTTTCTTTAATAGAGCGATTGAGAAACTTAATGGCTACATGTTGGAGAATTACTCACTAAAGGTAACGTATATCCCCGATGAGATGGCTGGTCCACAGAGCTCACAACAGCCACCTCCGCAAGCACGGCGAGGGTTTGGGCAGCGAGGTCCACCCAGACAAGGCTCTCCTGGAGGCACAGCTCGACCAAAACAGCAATCTGATGTTCCTCTGCGAATTATGGTTCCGACACAGTTTGTAGGCGCCATCATTGGGAAGGAAGGAGCAACAATTCGGAATATCACTAAACAAACACAATCAAAGTATGTATCATTTCAATGCAGAGCTTTTTAAACATGCAAGATTGTATTAATTTGGTTCAGAACGTAATTGTGTTAACTTGATAGTGAAGTTGAATGTAGAGGATATTGCTGACAGAAATGCTGGGATAAAGGAAGTAGGAATTTATATCTAACTTTAGACTTCATGAATGCATGTCAACCGCAGCCAGTGTATATGTGGACCCAGGAACTCCAATCCATATTTATAGGACTTTCACAAAAGACACCCATCTCATGACAAAAGCTTGACTGGTATTAAAATAGCACTGAGGGCATTAACCTATTGTCAAAGTTCTTGACATAACTATGTAAGGAAAGAGCACACATAACAGAAAGAGTCTACATCCTAATATTAAGCGAAATAATACATGTATCCCTTACCTAGTACTGAGTTTCTCCTGATTAACAATCACCCAGATAAAAATTGGGTCATTCAATTCATTTGTTGGACGTTCTTATGCAAAAATTAGCTGCCACATTCATCTACAAAAGACAGTTATTACGCATTATATTAAATCCTGTGCACTGCTTTGAGACTTCATCCTGAAGCGAAAGACACAATATCAAAACCAAGGATGATGTTTATTGTGAAATCATTTAGGATCAGAATCTCAAACCTCAGAGATAGAATTGATTGGTCCTGGTCAGAGGCCAAAATGCCCTGCATGTTTTGTGGGCTGTTCACTTAGACCCAATCAAGACTCAGCTGACGTTTCATTATTTTTCCTTTATCGAAAGCTTGAGAAGCTTTCTTTACCAGTGTTATCCCTCCACTCAGTTGAGCAATTTCCCAAAAATGTGGTTAGTTGGCTGCGAATTAGAAACAAAGATTGCTGTGTACACTCAACGGATAGTAAAGAATGTAAACAATGGTTTATCTTGCAACCAATTTGAACTTTACCATGTTAACGGAGCCAGGTGTGGTGGCTGCTAGATAGATGAACAAATTAGCCGAACTTACTTTTTCAGTTATCACTTATTCTTTACAGTATTTATCATTGAATTATTAAGGAAACAATAATCAACTCAACAGTAAGGCTATTAAGACTTGAACAAACCTATGAGAGGATTTTGACTGGTGGGGGATTTTTAGAATCTGAAAGTGACATTGGTGAAACTGTTTTTCTTTTCTGTATTTTCTAAACTAAAGTTGTTTATATGTAGGTAACCTGAGTGTTTTGAAGTCCCAAATATCCTGGGAATAATCCTTATTAATACTGTGTACAGATGTGGATTGAGAATAGTTTCCAAGTGTTTTAAGTTTAAAACCATAGAACTTTGCAGCCATGAAATGAATTAAAGTGTGTTTTGTTTGTTTAATTTTAAGGTGCTTTGTTTTACACTTTCCTAATATAATTCCTCTAGTTCTTACAGGCTAACTGTAGGGTTTGCAAAACAACAACAAAATTACATTTGTACAGTACCTTTCATGTCGGGAAGACGTCCCAAGGCACTGAACAGTTAATATTTCAGACTTGAGCTGGGGCTGGGATCGGAGAGGGTGGAGAGTGAGAGGAGCAGATTTGGGGGTGACTGATGGGACCATCGAAGAGGAGGGTCTTGAGGTGGGACTTGAAGAAGACTGGGAGGGGGTGAAATGGATGGACTGTGGGTGGAATTTCAGAGGTTAGCGGCAGAGTGGCTGAAGGCTCACCCACCGATGGTGGGGCGGGTAGGTGAGGGGACGTGAAGCAGACTGGGGCCTGCTATGCAGAGGGGCGGGTAGGTTGGTAGCGGGTTAGGAGGTCACAGATGTAGGGTGGGGTTAGGGCATGGGGGCCTTTGAACGTAAGGAACAGGATCTTGAATTGAATTAGGAGGGGGGCTAGGAGATGGAGCTGGGAGATGAGGAGAGAGGTGCAAACAGGATCAAGGGAGCAGGTGGTGGGTTCATTTTCTGGATGGGAGCAGAGAGAATGAGGGGAGAGATAGGGTCAAAGGTGCGTAATGGGGGGTGGATTCTGGGAGAGAGATAATGGGGCTGTACTGGTAGATGGTGTAGAGATGGCTGAACGGATCCCCTCAATTTTAGATTCGAGGAAATCCAGCATCTCCTCTCATTTGGAGGATAGGATGGGTGAGGCGTGGGAGGGTGAATGGAGGACATGGTTTGTGGTGGAGAAGAAGAGGCTGGGGTGATCTGCCTCCCTCCCAAGATTAACTCCCAAGAAAGGGATGTACTCCCAAATAGGGGGGAAAAAAAACTTGAATTGCTCATCTCTCCTTTATTGCCCAGTAATGAAATGGTAGAAAATCTAAATCTTCAGTGCACTGACCAATATGATAGCGACATTCATGTTTGTTCTGACTTCAATGTGCTGAAAGTATATATATATTTTTAAAAAAGCTTTCAAGTTGATTCAGGCTTTTTTTCCCTCTCACATGGATGGAAAATTGATGGGCCCATTCCCATGCCCTGCTTCTCACAGGAGCAGATCTATATTCTGAGGTTGGAGAGTTGGTTTCCAGCCCCCTATTACAGAAGGTTATCAACACAAAAATAATTGATTGGAATTGGGGAGGAGGTTAATCTTGCCTTCACCCCTCCCACCCAACTTAAAAATGTGTTGCATGGTTAAGATGTGTTGAAACTCCGCTATTTGAACAGATGTACACAGATTTGCTTTGTTTTTGTTACTAATGTCAATGCTGCGGATTTGTGTTCAGGATTGATATCCATCGTAAGGAAAATGCAGGTGCTGCTGAGAAACCAATAACTATTCACTCAACACCAGAAGGGTGTTCTGCAGCGTGCAGGATGATTACAGAAATCATGCAGAAGGAAGCTCAGGATACAAAATTGTAAGTGAATGGTGAAACTGATGTGTTCAAAGCACTAAACATGGGGCAATTTAGTGAGCAGCTCAGAAATCAATTGCATTCATTCATTCCTTTTATTAATGTTGGCCTGAGTTTTGATTCCAGTAGTTGATTTAATTATACTTGCTGTGCCCCACCCCAATTATTTTTATTAGTTTAGGAAGGCAAAGCCTTGAGCTGAGGTTTTCACTTTCACAGATGAGTATGACTCCCAATTTCTAAAATGCATTCCTCCTGTGTGTTTTTCACAGCCTAACTATTGCTTGGTGTTAGTGGGAGAGGGAAAGAGAGGAAAGGGGAGAAATCAACTGATCTGGTCAATTATTGCCCACTTCCGATCAATAAATATTTTTTGGGGTCATCTGGTGTCTTACACATTTGGATACCCATTACCATGTTAAAGCATTCAAATCAGTGTTCTGCATGTGTATGCCACCCACACATGGAAATTCCCTTTTATCTGGAATAATTCTCCCTGGAGGGACCTGCCCTCCTTACCTAATTCCAGAGAGCATTAGATGCAGGTTGGGAAAAAACTGGACTCGGAGACTCCAGAGTGTGCATTATCTGAACTGCTCAAGTCTAACGAGCTGGAAGTGGCTATACTGGCTTTTCTAACAAAAATAATAATTTTTAAAGTTCCTCAATTCATTGCCTGAGCAAATTGAAGCTGATTGTTGTTACTCCCTATTGCTATCATAGATAATGCGGTTGTGATCTGGAGTTAAACCTGTCACTTCCCAGGTCAATATGGCCCTGAGCCATTGGGGAAGGTCTTTTTCTGGCGGTCTTGCATGTCTCATTATAATAATAATATAATAATAATCCTTGCATTTGTAGCGCATTTCACATCTTCTAGACATCTTAAAGCGCTTCACTGAATATATTGTAAAGTGAATTGACTGTATAATTGTGAGCAAATCGTGGCAGCCAATTGTGCACAGCAACGTCCCCACAGTCGTGGATTGAAATTACCAATTTGTTTTTGAGGGATGATTATGAACATGTCTCATCCTTTCCCATTGTGAACTTACTGTGCATGCTGACAATATATCTGAGTGTGCCAGCCTGGCTCGGTGGTAACAGTCTCTGAGTCAGATGGTTGTGGGTTCAAGTCCCCCAGTGAGACTTGAAATCAAATAGGTTAAGGCGGCATTCAAATACAATGATATGGTGACTTGCATTGTTGGAGTGCCATCCTTCAAATGAATCTTTTTGTGGGACATACCTGTACACAAATTGGCTCCTGGATTTGCCCACAAATGTAGTCACTCCACTTCGCTGTAAATCATGTGAAACACTTTTGGACATTTTCCCAATGTGAAAGGCGTTATTCCCGAATGCCTGGATTATTATAATTTTTAATAATAACTGCAGTTTAACATTTGATGTTAATTTGATAAACAGATTTCACTGTTGTGCAGTCACTGAAAATAATGTACAAATTTGATTTAAATTCTATTTGCAGCACAGAAGAAATTCCGTTGAAGATTTTAGCACACAACAATTTTGTCGGCCGACTTATTGGTAAAGAAGGAAGAAACCTGAAAAAGATTGAGCAAGATACAGACACCAAAATCACTATTTCTCCGTAAGTTTTGAATTTATGGTGTTCGTTTTTGTTTTTAACCTGTTACTGTATTAAGAATAAATATGTTTTCTAAAAAAAATTATGTTTGGCAGCTTGCAAGACTTGACGCTTTATAATCCAGAAAGGACCATTACCTTAAAAGGCAGTATTGAAGCGTGCTCCAAAGCTGAAGAAGAAATTATGAAGAAAATCAGGGAATCCTATGATAATGACATGGCTGCTATGAATGTAAGTTCATTTTTGTTGCCAGAGTATGTTTTTATTCAAAAGTTGTAACTAAGCAAAATGGCACTAGGAATTTAATAAGTACAAGAATTTAGTGTGTCGGAAGCACAACTGCAACATTGAGTAACTGTGTGTGGGAATCCAACTGAAACAGTTGGATTCCCATTATAAAACATGGTTGGGGTCTATAAAATAAGACACCAGTTATAAGTGGGTTGCCCTTCCATAGAAGCTGAAGCAAATAGTCTCACCATCTGCAATTACACTTCAAAGCTAATGGTGATCCTGGGTAGAATTGAATGCTCCAGCATGAAACCATTTTTTTTGAGAGTTCAGACGATGGAAACCACAAATTAATTTCAGTAATTTCCCATATCTTTCTCGAGAGCAAGAAATTTGAACGTTTAATCCTCAATTTGTCCAATCTGTTAAGAATTTAGCAATCTAATACGGTTGGACCCTGTTGTACCACACTTCAGTATGCATGTGAAGTATACAATATATATACTTGAATACAAGTTGGTGTTGACTGATCAACTTCCTGATCATAGTGTGTAGGTGCAGAAAAAAACAAAGGCTCTCTATAGTGTTTCAAATATGAAGCAGACCAAATTTTGCAACTAAAATGACTTACGGTTATCAGGTTTAGAGGTTAATACAGCACAGGAATCTGGGGTTCAGTTGGATGAATGTGCTGGATGGGCTAATAATATACTCCTGCATGACATTACAATGTTGCTGGGTCATTTACTGCAGGCAGATGTTCTGTACGATTTCTGCAGGAAGTAGTACTGATGTCACTTTGCAAAGAGTGAAGTCAGCAACACTTCCTGCATTAAGGGCGTAGGAAGTGATGGTGACCTGACTACCTAGAAGTTGGACTTTGTATTTTGTGTGAAGCCAGTGTAATGGGCTCAACACACTGGATGTAATATCATTGTGATCAAATGACCATTTATACACACAGGCCCTGAGACATTGGACCCAGGTGGCCATGCTAGAATGGGTTTGTCCTATATTATAAAAACCTATTTTGACTTTTAGTCGCAAAAGTATATTGATACGTCAGCTTGGATGTGCAGTTAATCTTTATACTGTTAAGTATTTGAGTCAACATGTGCACATTAACCTTTTGTATTGGTCGAAAGGCCACACAGATGGGATGAGAAGTTTCTTTGATGTTTAACTGTGTTTGAACTTTGTCAACCCCAATAAACATTCCACAGTGCAAAATTGCCAATTCAGAACTAATTGGGCAATTTTCCTCCAGTCGTAAAGGTTTTATGATGTGGAAAATAGTAATATCCTGTTGTTGTAGTCAAATGTGCCAATACTATGTCTGGAAGACCAATGTTTGAAGATTGTTTTGGTGACAAATCCTGTCTATCCTCTTCTCCCCACCCCAAATCATGGCCAGATCTGTGTAAGGTATGCAACCAATGGCAGGGAAATAAACTTTTCAGGTTTAGACCTCTAATCTAACGAAAGTAGCCTCTAATGGCTATCCACAATACAGTATTAAACGTGCAGAGAAAACCAAGGATGATTTTTTACATGCTGTTTCTACAGAACACAAAATGATCAAATCCACCAGTGCACCTCATTTCCTGGGGTAATATTCTGCATGGCTGCTCTCTGATATACCAACGGAGAAACTCCTTCAGAATATTCACCTACACCATTATCTACACCATTAATCCTGACCTTCCTGTTTGATATGCTTCCTCTTTTCTCTCAAACAGCCCCTAGCTCAAGAGCACTTAATTTTTATCAGCGTATTTGATACTTCTATCTTGTCGTGTAACTACCGAAAACTATTTAACCAGATAACTCATTTGATGAAGGTGATAGAACAGCAAACAAATTACATTTGTAAAATGCCTTTCTCTTTGGGAGGACATCCCAAGACACAGTAGCATCAACAGAGTTTGTTCCACAACTACAGGAGAAAGTAGTTTTTAATCTTATCTTTAGTTTAAACTACTACCCAAGTCTGCTCACAAATTCTTAGTCAAATGGCCATCTGGATATTTGCCTCTGAGAAATTTAAAGACTTAGATCATTAACCTTCACCTCTCTACTTCAGTGACAATTTTAGTTCTGCAAGACTTTTTTATAATTCGCAACCTGAAATGATCATTAGTTATGTAAAACCTGTACAGATGTAATGCTGCATTCAACTCCCCAAAAAAAATCTAGAGACGTATCTGTTGGAGAACTCTATTGCAAGACACAGGGATCGATGAGATGAACAACAAATACAATAACAACTTCCACTCGTAGAGCGCCCTCCAAGAAGGGTAGAGTCTCAGAGCATTTGAACAAATTATTTCTGTGCTGCTGGGACTAGGAGGGTGACATAGGGGGAGGGAATATGATCTGAGAAGACCAGAGTATCTGTAATGAATGGTTGAGATAAGGGGAATGGGAGATATTCTACAGATTTTGCTCAACTGTATCAATTTTTGAGTGTATTTGGAGCCTCGTCCCTTCCATTTTTAAATCCCACCTTAAAATCTGCCTCTTTGACCTCTCTGTTGTCACCTACTGTTAGATCATGTATTTCTTCAATAAAGATTGAAGTCCAAGAAGTGGTTTTTCAAAGTTTATTCAGCACGTGTTCAAAAGTACAGGCGAAAAAGTTTCAGAGCAGTTTCTTTGGTGTTGCTCTAAGTGATTCTGCACTAACTAAGAAAAGAGGGCGTAGCTACAGTGGGGGCTACCAACCACAATGTGCACCTGGTGTTGTTTGTGCAGACAAGTTGTTTCTCTCCCTTTTGCTCAAGGTTGCTGACCATGTCTGTGTTGTGGATAGCTTATTTTTTGCCTGATTGGAACTAACTACAAGTCGTACGTAGTGTCTGGAGATATATTGATATATTGGTTGTATCGGTATAATTTTTCATATCGATATGCCGATATTGGAAATTTAAATATATTGGTATATCGAAAATTTTTATATTAAAAAAATTGATATATCTCAAATATCGGTATATTGTGTCTGGCGATATACCGATATATCGGTATAATGCACATTTTCAACTTACATTGTCGTCGGCATTGCAAACCTCCTGGGCCTAGAGCATGGAATGCACGTGTACATCCGAATGCGCGCGCACGCCGGAATGCGTGTGCACCTCCGGATGCGCGCGCATGCACAGTACAAAAACCCCCGGCGATATCTATATATCGGTATATATCGATATGAGCCCACCGATATATCGATATTGGAAAATTTCCATATCGACCGCCCCTAGTCCTATGGCATTCACATGATGTTCACGTGAACCTTCAGTATTTGAGCGCGTGATCATGGCATGATTGGATCTTTGCACCCAGCTCTGCTGTTATTCACTTCTGTTTGCGGTTTATACCCAGTCATATCAATACTATCCAGTAACTATTAAACTATTAGTCCCTATCACCTACCCCTTCCTCCTTGTTCATCAACCAACCCATTATTGTGAAGCACCTCAAAACATTATCCTATGTGGAGGATGCAGTATAAATGCACGTTGTTGCTGGTGTGTGTGTGTATGTGCACACACACACACACACACATATATAGATAGATAGATAGATAGATAGATAGATAGATAGATAGATATATAGCCTAACCTCAGTCAAAACTAATATTTGACCAACTTTATTGATAAGTGATCAGCTTTCATTGAATTGCAATGAAGGGGATAACCATTGTTACTGTGTTAACTCCATTCTATCCAAGCTAAAGAACAGTGGATCCCAACCTTTTTTTGCTGCGACCCAAATTAACCACCAGCAGGTCCTCACGACCCAAACTTTTTTTGATTTAACCAAAATTAGCCTTTAACCAGTTCTCCCACCACGAGAGGGTGATATTGCAACTGAAGCTCAGCTCAGCCAAAATGTCATCTCCGTCTGTTTTGTGGACTCAGTGCAACTCGTAAGTACAGGTGCACCGCCCCAACTGCGTTTTTTTCTACCGCGAATTTCACGTATCCACGGTTGCCTCAGCGACAACCTTTGCCAACTGCGGCAGTGAATTTTGCATCTCCATGGGTTTTAACACTAACACTAGCGTTTGGCGCTAGGACCCAGTGCATCAACCAGCCACGATGTCGCTTTGCACTAGCATTTGCCGCTATTACCCAGTTACGATGTCGCAATCAACCAGCCACGATGTCGCTTCTCCACATCCACCCCTCTTAGTGTCACCCACCACATCACCTTCTCCCCATCCACCCCCCTCAGTGTAACCCACCACTTCATCTTCTCCACATCCATCCCCCTCACACTCGTCAGTGATTTATGATCTGGAGGAGGAGGCAGAGGAAGAGGGTGCGCAGGGCCCCTCTTCCATGTAACAGCACGTAACAACCACCTCCCCCATCATCATCATCATTAGGATTTAAGTAAATAACATGAATTTTTTTGTGTTGAGTTCAAGGACAAGCAAACTTACTCCCCCTATCCCCATGTTTCCCATGGGGCCCTGCATTTTCCAACCGCGGTTTTACAAACCGCAGAGATTTTCAGGAACATATCCCCCGCAGTTGGGGAGGAATACCTGGATGCTCTTTGTACAAATTGGTCGGCGATGTCGCATTTTTTCATTTCCATTCTGGCTGAATGAATGTTTTAAATATAAATTGGGTAACATGGAGGGAAGGACAATTAGGCATGGTCATAATCCAGGTACATGGGGAAAGGTTATTACATTTTTGTTTCTCAAAATACTGTAAAACGTATCAAAGTGGAGAACAATATTTATGGTGCTAAAATTTATTTTTGCAGCTTCAAGCGCATTTGATCCCTGGCCTGAACCTGAATGCTTTAGGCCTATTTCCTCCTTCACCTGTTATCCCACCACCTTCTGTGCCTCCTGCTTCTTACGCTGCATTTGGGGTAAGTTTTTTTTTATCGTCAGATCTATTGTTCTGTGGCTGCTGTATTCATAATGTGAACACAAACTGCTTTCATATAATAGGTTTCAGATTTGCTGCTGGGGTAGAGGCTGTTGGTGAAGCCTCATGCCAGGACCTTAAGTTCATAGTCTGAGATGACATTCCAGTGTCATTGCGGTTTTAGGGGTTGCTGCATTGTCGCCAATGCTGTCATTTGAATGAGACATTAAATCAAAGTCTTGTCTGTTTAATCACCCTCAAAAAGAGGTGGAGATTTATTCCCATTTCCAAGCCAGTATATCTCTAGAATCTAGATTACTCGATCATTGATCGTGGAGCTTTTATAATGTGATTGTGTTATAAGATGCACTGCGTTTTAGTGGTAGGGTTTAGACAATGTGCTAATTGTGTTGTGGATCTTTCTCGATAAACAGGTTGTTGGCTTCTTGGTTTCTGTTGCTTGTAGGTAGATTTGTCTTCTGGTAATCTGAAATTCTAATGTTTCAGTTTTAAATAACAGTACAAATAATCATTCACTTCCGTAAAGGTTCAAATGAGATTGAATCAGATTTATTGATAAAGCATTGGGGGAAAAGATTAACTTTTCATAACTAAGTACACAATAATTTTATCATGTCCAGGGTTGACTTTCCCAACTCTCTGCTTAACATACTTCCTTCCTAACTGTTTCCTCCACAAGTTGCAGACCATTCCAAGCTCTGCAGCACGTTTCCTCTCTTGCTGAAAGCTTTATGAGCCTATTGTTCCCATCCTTGTATGGCTCCACTGGCTCCCCGTCCTCCAGATGATCAAATGTAATATCTTCACTTTTAATTCCATCCATGGTCTTGTTCTACCCTATGTGTGATCTCATCAAACCCTGCCAACCTGACTGCAGCCTCTGTTTTGACATCTACTGGCTAGTTTCACTACCCACAATGCCCACCCCACTATTGGAGTCAGGCTTTCAACCTACACCTGCCTAATCTTTTAAACTCCATCCTAGAGTTCCCTTCTCTTGTCCTTCAACGTTTGTCTCAAGACCTTCCTCTTTGACTGGGTCTTTGGTCACCTTCCCATCCCTCTTGAATCCAACCCCTAGCTCGGGTGCGAAATCTTGACTGTCCAGTGCCTTGGGACTTAGTTTAAATTCTCTTCAAAACCATTTAATTTTTTAAACTCTGCCGCCCGCATACTCACCTGCTCTAAGCTTCACTCCCCCATTACCCCAGTCCTTGCCAGACTTCACTGGCTCCCTATCCCAGAGAGGATCGACTTCAAGATCCTCACCCTTGTTTTCAAATCCCTCCACTCCTCTGCAACCTCTCTGATCTCCTCTCCCCCCAACCCAGCACCCGCTGCCTTCGCTCCTCTGGGTCTGGCCTCCTCCATGTCCCCCAAGTCCTCCGCTCCACCCTCGGCGGCCGTGCCTTTAGCCACTACGCCCCGAGGCTCTGGAACTCCCTTCCTCACTCCCTTCGCCTCGCCCCCTCTCTTCCCAGTTTCAGGTCACAGTTGAAGACCTTTCTCTTCGACCGAGCTTTTGGTCACCTTCCTGCCCCTGGCTCGTTCCCGGGATCCGCTATTGTGAAGTGCTCTGAGACGCCGTCCGGCGTGGAGGGCGCTATATAAATTGATGTTGTTGTTGTTAATTGAAACCGAAGGTTTCATGATTTAGAACTAATTTAAACTACAAAAGTGTTAGAATTGTGTGTAGCTCTGCGTTGGGCTTGCAAACAATAAATTCCACGAATGTTTGCACAATTTGCGCAATTGGCTGCTGTGTTTCACCCACAAATATCCAGTCAATTCACTTTACGGTCTATTCTGTGAAGTGCTTTGAGACGTCTAGAAGAAGTGAAAAGCACTATATCAAACACAAGGATTATTATTATTTAACTGTCAGTGAACTCTGATGTATTGTTTTATGTAAGATCACACGAGAAATGTATGACTAAAATCTCAGCTCCCTCGTACTAAAGGACTTGACATTTGCCATTTCCTGCAAGACTAGAATACTTTATTCATTCAGAAACTAGACAGAAAGCAATCATACGTTCCTGCTGAATAACAAATTTTGTGTTTCCTACCAGAAATTATTAGCTTCTCTATCAAAAGTTTAGTTACCAAAGAAGTATGTGGATGAGAGCATTCAGAGCAATATTTCTAACAGTTTCTTATAGATCTGTTGAGGAATTGGTATAATTGTGGGTCAATTATTTTGTATTATCATGCATGATATTGAATGTATATAATTCAGGAATAAGTCACATATTGAATGATTAACTGCTCGTTAATAAATAATCATGATTCAGATCCATTCCTGATAGTTTTGTATAATAGTAGAATATGATGGTATGTCTCTAAATGAATTTGACAGGCAGCCCAGCTAACAATCCCCGTAGATAAAATGAGTCATTTACTTCATGGCTGTTTTTGGCCCGAGCTCTTGCTGGGCATACATTGTTTGCCACATTCACCTACAAACACACTGTCCCAATCCTTCACAGCAACGCTTTGTAAAACGTTTGAGATGTTTTGATATGATAAGGCACTGTATCAAATTCAAGGATGACTATAAGTATTCATATATAAATATATTATAATCATTATATAATAATGTAGCCCGTTTATCCGTGACTCAATGAACCACTTCCGTATACCCGGCACGCCAAAAAAAAGGCCCCATTCGATAAACCGGAACTTATCCGGAACAGTAGTGGTTAAGCATTTGTAAATGCATAAATAATAACAGAATATTGTATTGGTACAATATTATTGTGTTGGTACTTATTGTTAAGTACCTCTTGCGCTTTTTACCTTTGCTGGTAGATGCTGCGCTTGAAGCCATGATGCTGCGGTTGAGGTTTATAGTCCAGCGATTCTTTTTAAAATGGAAAACGCCAAGGGGATGAAAAAAACGGAGCGCGACTTTAAAACTATACTAGCGGCAAGCCGATAACACTAGCAGATATCCCACATTGTCACGCTGGTGCAGTATTTTGGTTTGCCGCTTGTAGAGTTTAGGGCTTCGGCTTGCCACTAGTAAAGTCATGCGACTTTAAAATCGTGCTGCCGTTTCTTTCACCCCACTTGGCATCCTCCATTTTTTTTTAAATCGCTGGATTGTAAATCTCAATCAGTAAAGGTGAGAAACGCACGAGAGTAGTTTTAACAATAAGTACCAATATAATATTCTGTTATTATCTATTATTACTTAGTCTGGTGTGTGTTGAAAGAACTTTAATTTTTTTGTGTTGTGTTTTTGGCCGTGGGCCGCCCAAATATCTGGCAGGCGCTTTAACTGGCCGGGTCCCGCGGGTGCAGGATAAACGGGCTTTTGCTGTAATTACAAAAAAAGATTGTTCAAGTTACTCCATGGCCTCACTCCACCTAAGTCTGTAATGCTACCACCTTGACCATTCTTTGGCTTAGTGAATATAAACTTGCTTCATGTACCTCGCCTCATCCACCCTTCTATTTGCATTGTTGGAAGCGCCATCCTACTTATGTTTTTCAAGCTCTGAAAAATCGAGGGATTGTTCATGGTTGTTTATGGGTGCTGTGTTTCGCCCACAAAGTATAGTCAATCCACTTTACAGCATATTCTGTGAAGCACTTTGAGATCTCGCAATGACATGGGTTATTATAATATAGCTCTTTTTCCTTTCCTTCCCACTCAGATACCCAGCCAGCTCTGTAAAGTGCTTTGAGATCTTCCTGGTATAAAAGGTCCAATGTAAATTGCCTTGTATAAATTATCCTGAACTCTATATTGAAGCATATCTCTAGGATAAACTCATGTTGTTGATGGAGAATATATCTATATCTATATATATATATAATTAATACTTGCATTTGATACAGTGCTTTCATGTCTTCTAGACGCATCAAAACGCTTCACAGAATATACTGTAAAGTGAATTGACTGTATATTTGTGGCGGGAAGCGTGGTAGCCAATTGCGCACAGCAGTGTCCCACAAACAGCTGCGGATTGAGTGGCCCAATTATTATTGTTTATTTTGTGGGATTATTATTAGGCATGTGGAGTGAGGAAACTTGTCCAAAGTTTCACCCTGCCTGGAATCGAACCCAGGTTTTGCGCTTCCAAGGTGAGTACTCTAATCACTGAGCTACAGGATTCCACTGAGCTATAGCCGCAATACTTGTTTGAAGGTTGGCCTACATACTCTTTTGTTTGAATGGCCTAATTAATTCTAAACCATTGGAAAAAAAATCTTTGTAAATTGTTGGTCTGACAAGCCAGAAACCATTGACATTCTTAAAAGTATCCAAATCATACATGCATTTATGGGTATACGTATGGGTATTTCCCATTTATCTCCCTGAAGGGACTTTTTCCTTACCTAAGTTCAGGAGATATTAGCTTGGCAAGAACTAAATCTTGGGATCTCAATAATAATAATCCTTGCATTTGAAATAGCGCTTTTCATATCTTATCGACTTACAGAATATACTGTAAAGTGAATTGACTGTATATATATATTTGAGGACGAATCGCGGCAGCCAATTGTCCCACAAACAGTCGTGGATTGAAATGACCAATTTTATTATTGTGGTTATTTTTTGGATGGATTATTATTAGGTGTGTGGAGTAAGGAAACTTGCCCAAGGTTTCTCCCTGACCTGTCTGGATTCGAACATAGGTCTCCCCAGCTTGCAAGACAAGTGCTCTAACCACTGAGCCACAGGAGCTCCACAAGTGTGTACATTGGGTTCTGTTTAACCAAGGAAAATTGCGTAACCTGCCACCACAAATATACAGTCAATTCACTTTACAGTATATTCTGTGAAGAGCTTTGAGACGCAGTCTAGAAGACGTAAAAAGCGCTATATCAAATGCAAGAATTATGATTATTGAAAGATGAGCTGTTTATCCAACTTGAACCACTCTGTCTGTTAGGATATTGATTGGCATCGTTAATGGTAGCTGAGTAGGAAGAATTCCTGCCCCCAGGGATTGGTCTCCCACTGTTCTGCCAATGAGCCAGGCGGCTGGTCCCTAAAGTGACATGACAGTACTGACTCAGAAACTGTGAGACTACTGAGACCCCCACAAAGGATTGACTCGGATTTTAATATTCCATTGCCAGACATATCCACCTTGTACTCAGCTCCAAGGCCACTTGCCTTCCCTCTACCACCCTCCCTTTTAATACTTTAAAGTTGCTATGTTACAATTATGGCACTGTACAATGCAACAAGTAATTGTGTTGGGGAGGTCACACCACGGGGTTAAAAGGAGCTTCCAGTTACCTGGGGGAAATACCTAGATTCCTACTTATTTTTTTAAAACTCTGAAATTGTAATTCCTAACCTCAGGTGGGGAGAAGAGTGGGGGAATGGAAATAACATTTGGGACACTGCTGCATTTATCCTTTTGGTGTTGCTGCTATTATGCTCGGGTGTTCTTACCTGACAAAAAGCACTCTGGAACACTACCTGCGTGAGGGGCACTATTTAATGCATGTTGTTGTTGACAATGATTCAATACAAGGTCACTTTCCGCACTGGTTCTATTCTCAAACTGGTTAAATTGGTGACACCCTCACCTCTGAATCCAAAGAATGTGGGTTCAAGTTGATACTCCACTACATGCTGAGGGAGTACTGCACTTTTAAAACTAAAATCCTTCAATCTATCTGCTCTTGATAATGTATATGGATCTTAAAGATCCCATGGCACTATTTGAAAAGAGAATGGAGTTTCTCGCTGAACTTTGGCCAACAATTGTCCAAATTATATTTGTTATTCAATTTTTGACTGTTTGGGGGACATTGAGTACCGTATATCTCTGCGTATAAGGCGCACCCGCGTATAAGGCACGCCCCTCCCCCTTTTGACCTTTTCTTGGTGAAAAAAAAACGGAAGCATTTTCAATGATACTGCCGGCAGAAGGGAGGAGAGACAGGAGAGACAGGTAGGTAGGGAGAGATAGAGGCAGGCAGGCAGCCAGGGAGAGAGAGAGGGAGGCAGGGAGAGAGAGAGGAAGAGAGGCAGGCCGGCAGCGTGGGAGAGAGAGAGGGAGAGAGGCAGGCCGGCAGCCAGGGAGGGAGGGAGAGAGAGAGGGAGAGAGGCAGGCCGGCAGCCCAGGAGAGAGGCAGGCCGGCAGCCCAGGAGAGAGAGAGGGAGAGAGGCAGGCCGGGAGAGAGAGAGGGAGAGAGGCAGGCCGGGAGAGAGAGAGGGAGAGAGGCAGGCCGGCAGCGTGGGAGAGAGAGAGGGAGAGAGGCAGGCCGGCACGCAGGCAGGGAGAGAGGGAGAGAGGCAGGCCGGCACGCAGGGAGGGAGGGAGAGTGGCAGGGAGTGAGGCAGGCAGACTGGGTTCGGCAGAAGGTAAGCACAGCACTGAAGTCCGCTGCTGCTGCTGTCGCCCGGGCGGCCGAGGCTGAAGCCCCGTCACCCGCTCCCCCCATCCCCCGCCGGACACTGACCAAACCCCGGCTGACAGCGCGCCGGCCGCCCCCCCTGTTTACTGTATCTCCGAGGCTCAAAATTGCTTGTACCTGCGCATAGGGCGCACCCCCAACTTTCGAGATCTTCCGACCTGAAAAAAGTGCCCCTTATACGCGGAGATATACGGTACTTGGTTTCTGTTGCTTTTATCCATAATTACACCATCACTCAGTAACTTCCTGTAAAACCCCTTTAAGCTTTCAACATGTTAAGGCACAATATCAAATGCAAGGATTACTGTCTGTAGCTTTCTTTCTCCTAGCTTATTTCACAATTTTTGTAGTGGAAATAAAATATTTTTATCATCTTAGTTTTCATATTGTGCATTCTAGAAATGTTTGTCTTAAACAGACAGTTATGGGATATGATATAAACACATTCTAATAATAAATTCTAATAGATCTCGTGACATTGTATAACCAGCACACCTTTGTAACAGATTGTAATTAAGATACTGTCCAAAAGCTGGAGCACATTTCAGTAACTGTTTACCTCAATTTTACTGCCACCCACTGTCCTTGAGCTGAGACTGTAATTTGGGTCCAGTGTGTTTAACGGTTTAATGCAAACAACCAAAAAGATCTTGGTTAAATTGTATCTGCAACATGGTCTGCAATTACTGCTCTAATGCAACCATCCATTGAAATTAGGTTTGATGTCAGCTCCAATAAAGCTTGGATTAAGAGAACATGAGAACTTTTATTGATTGTGGCTATTATCAGAGCCAATCCAATTTCTGATGTGTAATACAAGCAATATACAGTATTTGATTCT
The DNA here is from genome assembly GCA_035084275.1 of Hydrolagus colliei. Taxonomy (NCBI): domain Eukaryota; kingdom Metazoa; phylum Chordata; class Chondrichthyes; order Chimaeriformes; family Chimaeridae; genus Hydrolagus; species Hydrolagus colliei. Next base: position 61,134,515 of record CM068743.1, on the reverse strand, counting down.
CTAAATTAGGTGCTGTTTAAATGCTTTATTTTTAATACTTCTGCTAAAAGGAGCAACACGCATGCGATCTTTAGATATAAATTAGATAATTAAATCAAAATTCCTTAAATGTGTGTTTATATTGTATGTGCTATTTATTTCAGTGGCGAAACACTGTAAATATACCTAATGAAAATGTAAATATGGTGGAACTTCTGTTTCATGCCTTCAGTGTTCATTTAGTGACTTAAGTTGAACAAATATTTAAATGCTAATTTTCTTTGATTTAGAGCTATCCACATTTCTGTGATGTGTATGGGGCACCGAGCATTGCTGCAGGGGGCCAGCAATTCGCTGTAAGTGACTATTTTTAGTCTGCTCTGCACAGCATTGTTTGCCTGACCTGCTTTGCTGCTCATTATAGTACAAAAAGTATAGTAAATTATACAAAATGGGTTTGAACTGAACAAAATCAGCTAAAGTAAAATTTATTGCTGTTTTGTCTCGTGTTTTAATTAAGTCTACCTGCCCCTGTTGGGGGTGAAAAAAGACTAATGCACGCTACCTTAGTACAGTTTATATTTTCTTAGAAAAGTTTGTGTTCCATTGTTTGTTTGCTTACACCTCTCAAGCATCATCTTCCAAATGAAGGCAGAGCAAACTCTATGTAAATTACAGCATTCCCAAGGTAGCGCCCTTTCGTGAGAATACTTTCACTTCAACTTGTGGTTTCTATAATTAAGCACATCATCCATCACAAGGTGAAAGGTGCTATATAAATGTAAATTAATATTCTATTGTCTGACTTTACCTTCTGATTTACAGCACCTTGGAACATTGTGCTGACATGAAAGGCGCTCATATATATATATCTATATTATATAGATATATATATATGTTGATTTTAAATCCGAGATCCCAATTTGCTCAATAACAGCCTCTAGATCGCTGAATTCTTCTTTAGTCACATTTAGTCATTCCAAGGAAGAGTCCTTCAGACTTATCCTCGAGTAGAATATCTGAAATTGCCACCCTGCATTTTAAAAAATTTGCCAATATTTTCTTAAATAAAACACTGATCTCAGGGTACCCACCCTGATTAGACTTGCTGTTGTTTCAGTTTATGCGGCTGAAAGCTGTGCTTTCCCTCCCTACTCTGCAATGCAAGAAAGAGCTGTAGCTGTATCCCTGGGATACCTGAATTTTGCATCAATTTTTATTCGGGTGTACTGTATTATGCTTTTTAATGTTTAAATGCAGGTGTATTTTTTTTCTGGTGAATGCCGCAGGCTGTTAAAGCCATTGTAGCACCATATTCAGTATTCTACAAGAAGGAATTCACAAGGTTTGCTCTAAATGGATGAGTAAAAATTGTCTTACGTATTATAATTGTGAAATGCAGCATTTAAAAAACATATGTACTGTATTTAAGTGCAGGGGGATGTGATGTAATTCTTTCATTAAAACAAATCTCAAGCACTTTAAAGATAACTTTAAAGCATTTGGTATCATGACTCATCTTCTACAGGTATAAAAGTGACCATTTTGATAATTTATACATATTGTAGGAAGCGGGGGGATGGGGGAGTGTTTAATTTCATAGAAATTTGTAGTGCAGAATGAGGCCATCCAGCCTATCAAACTACACCGACTGTCTCGCAGAAAGCAAAGTCGGATTGATCTCCTACCCCTTCAAGTTGGTTTCCTATTTGAAAAAAAAGTTTAAAAGTTAATACTTGCATGATTAATTGGATGCAGGAATACTAACAAAGCCGTCCTGGACTGAGTGCAACATGAAACAAAAGCAGCTAATTCAAATTGCAAATTTCCAAAGTCTTCATTGAGTTTCCAATTAGCTTAGAGTCCTGGTCATTAATCATCACCAGCTAAATTGTTTCAGTGATGACCCACAGCAGTTTTTTTTGGCCTATGTAGATATTTGTCATTTCAATTTATAAGTTCGCAAAACTGAACATCTAATTGTTTGTGAATGCTTAGAAGAAAAATGAACCCTGAAAGCCTAAAGTTCAATTAAATATTCCATTGAATATTTCTTGAAAAGACAATATCAATTTGTTCTGACACATGCTGATCTAAACTTCTCTCTCAAAATGAAGATTATGTAACTAACTTGTTGTTTTAATAAGGTTTGGCATATGCCTGCATGCTTAAGAGTGTTATCAGCACATAAGCATGAACATAATAACCCAGAATCTTTTCTCTTTTCCACCGCAGCTTTTTCATTCATAATTCTAGCAATGTTTGCACTAGGTTTCTTTAATGGAGTCCTGTAACTCAGTCTCTCAAGCAAGAGACTGGGGTTCAATTCCCGTCAGGGCGAAAGGTTGGGCAAGTTTCCTTACTCCACGTTCCTCTGGTTATCCAGCAGCAACGAGGAACCCGATTGCTAGTCGATTGGTGGATTGCTTTTCTCGGGGTAATAATCCCTCAAGAAAATAACAATAATAATTTGATCACTCAATCCATGACACTGCTGTGTGCAATTTGGCTGCTGCGTTTCACCCACAAATATACAGTCAATTTTCGTACTCTTCTTCGTCCTGCCCCGACCCCTCCCCACCGCTCTTGTCCCTACGTAACTGCACAGTGCCTTGGGATGTCCTCACGACGTGAAAGGCGCTATATAAATGTAAGTTTTGATTGATTGATCTAGAAGATGTGAAAAACGCTATATCAAATGCTAGATTTATTATTATCGCTATTGCTACTTTTGTGCATTGAACAAAGCGCTTTCCTTCAGTTGCTTGTTTGGCTGTTCATCCTCCACAAGTCGTGGGTAAATCTAAAGCATTTAATTTGTTTGCTTCCCTAACTATTTCTGGAATTTGGGGTCAACAATGTTCTCATTGCTTAGGAAAGTTGAACGTATAATTCATGTCATTGTAGACTGTAAGCTATTTGAAAGAGATTCCTCTTCTGGCCATACAATATATCTGCAAGTCAACTTTTCCTGAACAAGTAGAGGTGATTGCGGGCAGTTTCACCTCATGTTTTCTGACTTTTATGAATTGGTTATTTTACAATTAAATTTTTTGCAAAAGTTGAAGCACCTGGAGCTTCATATCTAAGATATCCTGGTTCAGAAAGAGAATCTAGTTTGACTTTTGAGTTCTGAAAGTCTGAAGTGTTTGAGTTCTGAAGTGTGTGTTCACACAGATACGACTTCACTCCCATGAGAGTAGTACAAGCGGATGGGGAAACTTTGGAACTCCCTTCCTCAACCTCTTTACCTTGCCCCCTCCTTCCCCATCCTCTGGTCACGCCTAAAGATCTTCCTCTTTGACTGTGCCTGTGGTCACCTTCCCCCTACCCCGGCATGTCCTCAGGCTCCGCCATTGTGAAACACTCTGAGACGCCGTCTGGTGTGGGGGGTACTATGTAAATGCAGGTTGTTATAGTAGACATTGCAATAGCTCACTGGTATGCTATTGCTCTGAAAGGCATGTGACATGTACAAATGGCTTTCTGTTCTTGCTCTTATCCAAAAGTTAAAAGATATAACTTCAGGGTTATGGAAACAGGATCATCACTTCAGTGAACATTTCACAAATGCTCTCAATCTCTCTTGCCCCCTTTTAACAGTAAACTAAAATAAAATAAACTACTACTTGATAAATTACTGCATGATGTACCAACTGCATGATTGTGTGGGTCTTGCCTCCAATTGCACAAATTGTTTTATGATGGGCATAATGTAATAATAATCCCTCTACATGTTATAGTGCTTTATCACATCTTCAAAGTGCTTCACAGAATACACTGTAAAGTGAATCGACTGTATTTTTTGTGGGTGAAATGCGTCAGCCAATTGCAGACAGCAGCCTCACAAACAGTCGAGGATTGAAGTGACCAATTCATTATTATTATTTTTTTGAAGGCATTATTACCCCTGGAAAAGCGATCCATCAATCGACTAACAACCGGGTTCATACTTACTGCTGGGTAAACAGAGATGTGAGGAGTAAGGAAACTTGCCCAACACCTTGCCCTGCCCAGGAATCAAACCCAGGTCTCTCACTTGTGAGGCGAGTGCTCCAACCACTGAGCTCCAGGATTCCATGTATAATTTAATACCTACTGGGTTGAGGTCTGGGAATAATTGTAATTTTTCAAGACATGCGCATCTTGTTAATTTCAGTTGCTGCAAGTTGTATAGTAATAGTTACAAGTTCTCCTCAACTCATACCCTTCAATCAGCATGAAGCCTTCACTGGCTTCATGTCTCCTACCATCACCAGTCAGACTTTGTTCTTTTTGCCCCCAATCTGTGGCACTCCATCCTAGAGACCATCTAACCTTGGTCACCTTGGTCAAGGTCTGTGTCAAGATATAGCTCTCTGTCTATGCTTTTGGTCATCTTTCCCCTCCCAGCCCCTTGGTTCCCACCCCCAACTCTGGTTCACAAACAGTACTATTGAGCACTTTAGGAAGTTCTCTCAATGTGAAAGAAAGTTACTGTTTAAATATAATTTTTTTACTGCAAGTGTGGAATTGGACAATCTGTTTTTTATCAAACAAAACTGAAGCAGATCTTTCTAAATTTTGTCAGGATCCTAATTCAGATTTTTGTTTGTCTTTCTGCTCCCTCACCTGCCCCACTCCCCAACAAAAAAATGAAACTTCAATCTTGTGTGATTGAGTCTTGTGTGATTTTGTTCAGTGTCTATTATGTTTTCCAATTATGTCGTATCTCTATAGAATGACCACTTTCTTAGTCACTACACATTTCAGCTGCACCCGCCTGGCTGCACTTGCTCTGAACCTAGTCTGAAGCATGTGCTGTTTATGTAGCTGCAAACAATCAAACTCAGACTAACCCAGGTTGACAATAAAACATGGGGAAATCCCTCTTTAGATTCCATAAACTAAGGATGGAAATATATCAGCTATCACTTCAGATCCTATTCCGAGTAAAGAATAAGCTTTTATTTCAGCGTATTAAATCAATATTATAAATGTTTAATATATTTAGATAATATAGATACACACACACAAACTTTAAAAGTAGAAAAAAAAATTCACTGGTCTGTGAGTCAGTAACTAGAGGGCATCAATTTAAGATAGTTAATTAATTAGCAAATGGGGAGGTTAGGAAACAAAAACACACACTAAATTGTTTTGATATGGACATGGTGTCTTTTTTAAAAAAATAAAGTTTAATACTGTTCATCCCAAAATTTAATTCAGGATGCAGTAGTTTGAGGCTCCACATCCACACTAGCTTTGTAATTATATAATTTTTTAATTGTAGCTGTAAATAACTACAAGTCTTTCATTGAATTTATTTCAGTGCTACCAGTGTACTGGTTTTGCAGCAGTGGTTACGAGGTTCTGTGTCGAGTAAATAGCCCCCAAAATCACCTTCAAAATGACAACAATGTTTTTGGTGTGTGCATCTCTTCCTTTATCTTCAAGCCACCATAGAATGATTACATTTTAGTACAATGGCTGGGTCTTTAAGCTTTAATAAATCAATTAACTTGTCACTATATTACTGTTCTCCATCACCTGACCCAGACTGTGAATACTTTTTCAGTAGATTAATATAATCCATGCCATAAAACAATTACTTTAAAACATTTTTGAACAGTAAGTTTTCAGCTGTGCTGTGGAAGTGGGAAGCTTGGCACTTTTTTTCAGGGAGTGAAAATAACAAAGGGAAGCTAAGTTATCTCAGACTATACTTGATAGCTCCTAACAACCAGCTCAAAATTGGTAGAGTGCTGGGAACAAGAGCCTTACATTTAGCTCTTATTTCATAATACCTGTTGCATGATTCTCTCCTCCACTCCCCCACACCACCCAGGAGAGAAAATCAGCAGACAATTAAACGTTGCTATTCATGAGAACTTTTGCTTTGGGTTACCCATTATTTTGTTGCTTATGCATTTATTTCTACTATTCTGCTAACTAAACCAGAGGTCATTTCAAAATTATGGAGACATTTAATTAACCTCTTCCTTAAGAAAATATGTTTGCACTTTATTCTCTGCAAAATTGCAAAACACTCTCTTTAGGAATGCTTTTAACATTGCTTTAAATATCAGAATCTTGTGCTGCTGTAGTTTGGATTGGGATGGCATTGACAGAATTTCCCAACAATTTTGTATTCTTCATAACCTTTTTATAGTAAATCAGCTAAGCTAATATTTTTTAGTAGGGTCTTTGACAATTAAATGGTTGATTTGAACCTGATTTTTTTTCTATTTTAATTAGATTAATATTGAATGGCTAAGCTTATAATATCCAACTAGACTGCTGCCGAGTTAGGAGAGACAGGGAGAAGCTGAAAATGTTTACACCCCAGATGTTTGTGGAATATACTTATTTGAAGTATACCAGATCCTTAAAGGACGTGGACAAAGTGAAACCTAATCATGTTTAACACAAGTCAACAAATTTACAGCTTGGAAGCGGGAAGGTTCATGGAATGTTGAGGCTTAATTACAGGATGACTGACCTTTGTTAACATTGTAGAGGGCAGTTGTGTCTGACTGAGTGATTTCCTGCACATGTGCAAGACCCCAGCCAGCCCCTGCCACAAGCTGGGCATGGACAACATCAGGACATCTGCAGGCTTCAGTGAGGCATATTATAACAATGTTGCCCTGCATTTTATACAGCGTTATGAGTATGTGGAATAGACTACCCAAGGTGGTGTGTGGAGGTAGATTATGTTAGAACATACGCAAGTGAAACAATAGATATTAGAGGAAGAGTTTAATTGACAGTTTTTATTGGGACATGCCACATAGTCTATTTGGTTTGTGCATTCCCAATTGCCTTGTCCAAAAATTCTGAGCTATCCCATTTGCTTAACCTTTCTTGAATTTGCCAGTTGCATGTTTTTACTGATTGTGTATTAATTTCAGCAACAGTCAGAGTCTGAGACGGTTCATGTCTTTATCCCTGCCTTGGCTGTGGGTGCAATTATTGGCAAACAGGGACAACACATCAAACAACTCTCTCGCTTCGCAGGAGCCTCCATTAAGGTAACTCTTAGATTCTTTGTCAACCATCAAATACTATGTGCTGCAAGAAACTGGAGAAAATTGAGGTGCAAAAATCTATGACTGCCAAGTGATACCAGTGACTGTGGTTTGGAAATACGGTTGACCCTGCTTAACATCGTAGTTTGGTTCTTGAAAAGTGCAACTTTAAGCGAAACGCCATTAAGCGAATACATTTTTCTCACAAGAATGAATTTAAAACTGGAGATAGGTTAGTTCCTTTGGACATTTTTCATCGTAAAGTTTCTTAACAAAAAAACCTAATACTCGCTCCCTGTCTGCCTGCCTGGCTCCCTCACTCTCCGCCGGTCTCATTCACTCGCTGCTGGCTGGCTCTCTCCCAGGTGCTAGCGCCATTGTGCCGCTTTCCACCCACACGAACGACGTAATAGCAAACATCGCAGCGTTAAATGAATATATGTTCCTAATGTATCAGCAACGTAATAACGTTAAGTGGGCCAGTGTTAAGCGGGGTCTACCTGTAATTACAAGATGTTTTCACCAGTTCAGTACTTAATTTGATATGTAAACTAGTGAGGTGCTTTTCAATGATTTCTAAACCATTTTGCTTCACTTAAGTGTTTTCTGATTTCATAAAATGAATTATGAATTTAATACATTTCAATTAACTCTTGCTGGGGTTGTGCTGCCCTCTGGTGCCATGGCCAAAATGGCAAGTTGTTGTCTGTTAGCTCAGATAGTGAATATTGCTATCCTTGGAGAATGAAATGTGAGAAACTGTTCTGATCCCACAGCCACGTGTTCCCTGAAGGGATTGTGGGTTCCTCGGCCCACTTTAATACACAAGCTACTTAACATTGGACAAAGCTGTGACTTTCTACCTGTGATGCCTCTACCCCTAGATCAAAGGATTAGCCCAAAGATTTTAATTCTTCGGGACTTTCAGTGATTTCTTTGATATTTTTAAGTTCTGTCTGTAAATACTGGGTTGTTGTAAAATTGCCCTTAATACAGTGTGATACACAGTCTTCTGTGCTTACTGTAGAGACAAATTCAAATCTGTTCCAAATTTTTCCTGAAACTTCATTTGGAGTGAGTCTTTTTTTGTTACTAATTACCTTGATCAAAAAATGATTCTTGCTAGTTTAATGATGATAGCATTTCGCTTTATCATGCCTGAACATCTTTAAACACATCATGCGTTCTTTGAAGTATAATCACTTAAGGCTACTAACACCACAGCTGGTCTGCAGCAGCATTGAGATACATGACTATTTTCTTTTAGGAATGGTGAATTTGTGGTGACGGAGGAACATTGGTCAGGAACCTGGGTGGCAGGGTTGGGGGAGAGAGAGAGAGAGTCACTTCTCTTTCATGTTAAATCTGCAATATTCACCTGAGGCACCAGAACAGGCAGACTGCTTGTTTGATTTAACTTGTCATCTAAAGAACACTTCCAACAATGCAACTCATTCGGTATCTCAATGGAGTGTCTCTTCAATTTTAAACTCAAGTGTAGGACTCGAACCCCCTAAAAATTTGATCAATATGTTGCTGACTGAGCCAAAGGATTGCTTGATCTATAATAGATTCATAGCTGAAAACATTGCAAGTTAATTCTGAAATTGAGCTTTGATTGTGTCCCTTATCGTTTGTTCAGCTAACTGCTGAAGGTCTTCTGAAGGTGAAATTACTTTTGATGTTAATTTGATCCATTCTTGAACATTTTGTCCTACACGTAGATGTAGATTTGAGTATTTTAGTATGATGTACAACTATGTGCCACTGGGATCCTTTGTATGAGAAGAAGATAGAGCAAACTGTTTAAAAATATGAATTTTTTAAATTCCATCAGTTATTATTTGATATATTTAGTTGGGGGAAAGGAATCTAAGAGAATAAGTGTTTTCTGAAATATAAACTGGTAACTCCCATGATTGCAATGAAGGTGTAGCCAATCCTACTCCTTTTATGGCCAACATACTTTTGTTTAAGCCTGAATTCCACACGTGCTAATGTCACAAAGCATTTTATTTGTATTGGGAGCATTGCCATTTCCCCTCCTATCCACAATAAAAAGGAATGCTGTGCTAGTCTGTACTAATCTAGTAGCCAGTTTGAGATTTGATGGAATATTGTGATTGGTGTTTTAATCCTAATTGAGGTGTCTATTCATACTTGTGATTCTCTGAATCCATCGTTGGACTGTTCAATCGACCAAGCCACCCCCACCCTACAGTAGCTTTCAGCTGAAGAATGCGCCCTCTATAGACATATTTGAAGGTTGCACAAGAGTTTGTGTTGGTCTTTTTGGCCAGTAGACATGAGAATTGCTTGGGAGTACAGGTAGACCCCGCTTAACGAAGGGGTTAGGGACTTTAAAACCCTTCGGTAAGTGAAAATTTCATTAAGCGAGATTTTAACTATATTACTGTATTTGTTGACAGCCAAAACACCTCCCCGCTAAAATCAGTTTAGTTCCTAGCGGTAATATTTTCGGTGTACAGGTTGTGCATATTCGAACATACGGGTTCGGTGTACTCCAAAATCTGGAATTCCGGAATCCGAGATGTGACAAAAATTGCAAGAATAAAATCGCCAATTCTACCTGCTCCAGGCCAGGTCTTCACAGTCACCGCACTGAAATATCGCAACCTGGGCCCAGGCATTTCCAGACACGTGATGCGCTTCTGGCGTTCCAATTTGTCCGGAAATGCCTAAACCTGGGCTCGGCTATGGGCCCAAATTCAGGACGCTCAACCTGTACTAGTGAACGCCTAATCAACTGCTACTGAAGGCTACACAAATTTAAATATAACAATAAAATATTAAAATGTTAGTAAATACAACAATAAACAATAAAATCAGACAGTCCTCGGCTTACTATTATTGAAGCCGTGAAGCATCCTGCCGCTTAAGCTCCTCCCATATGGGAGGGGCTGCACTCCACTGCTTAACTGAGGCACGCTAAAGACTGAGCGTCTGTTGCTGGGGCAACCGGGAGAGACACTAACCATGAGAAGCTGCGCACGAGAAGCCTGTGAGATTTAAATAGTGTGTAAACATTCATTATAGCAAAAGCAGCCTTTGTTAAGTGGATAAGTGGTACAAATAGAAACCCTCGTTGTGGTGAATTTTCATTAACCGGGCGTTTGGTAAGCGGAGTCTACCTGTATTGCCAAATAAAGAAAAAAGCTGTGTGTGTGGATACCTATGTACCTCTTGATTTTATATCATGACTTAAGTTCTAAAGTAAGGTCCGTCGATATGGAAATTTTCCGATTTCGATATATCGATGGGCTCATATCAATATCTACCAATATACCAACATTTTAATTTTTTTTCATACTGCGCATGCGCGTGCGTTCCGAGGTACGCGCGCATTCGGAGGTGCGCACATTCAGAGCCTCCCCTCCCGTCCGTCATCCCCCTCCGTTCCCCCCCCCCCCCCATCGCCCACTCTGTCCTCTCCCATCCCACCTCCCGTCCGTCCGTCCCCCCCACTGTCCCTTCCCGTCCGTCCCTCCCCCAGTCCCCTTCCGTCCCCTCCCGTCTGTCCCCTCCCCCCCGCCCACGTCCCCTCCATCCCATCCCCGCCCGTTCCCTCCATCCCATCCCCTCCCCTCCCCTCCCCTCCATCCCTTTTCCTCCATCCCCTCCCCCGTCCCATCCCCTCTGTCCCACCCGCCCCCTCCCCCGTCCCGTCCTTTCTGTTCCCCATCCTGTCCCCACCGTCCTCTCCGTCTCGTCCCCTCCATCCCCTCCCCCATCCCCTCCCCTGTTGCCTCCGTTCTCTCCTTCCCCTCACCTGTCCCGTCCCCTCCCCAGTCTCGTCTCCTCCGTCCCCTGTCTCGTCCCCTCCCCCGTCCCCTCCCCCGTCCCGTCCCCTCCCCCGTCCTGTCCCCTCTGTCCCTGCTACTCCAGCCCCTCCCCCGTCCCGTCCCCTCCTTGCCCTCACCTGTCCCGTCCCCTCTCCCGTCCCAGCTCCTCCATCCTGTTCCCTCCGACTCGTCCCTTCCCTTCCGTCCCGTCCCCTCCCCTCTTCCCTCCCCCGTCCCATCCCATCCCCTCCGTTCCCTCCGTCCCGTCCCCACCGTCTCCTCTGTCCCCTCCCCCGTCCCGTCCCATCCATCCCGTCCCCTCCTTCCCTTCCCCCGTCCCGTCCCCTCTGTCCCTTCCCCCATCCCGTCCCCTTCTTTGCCTCTCCCGTCCCCTCCCCCGTCACGTCCCCTCCGTCTCCTCCCCCGTCCCGTTAACTCTGTCCCCTCCCCCGTCCTGTCCCCTCCCCCGTCCCTTCCCGTCCCCTCCGTCCCTTCTCCTCCGTCCTGTTCCCTCCGTCCCCTCCTTCCCCTCCCCCATCCCTTCCGCTCTGTCCCCTCCCCCGTCCATTCCGTCCCGTCCCTTCCGTTCCCTCCTTTCGATCCCCCGTCCCGTCCAGTCCCCTCCCCCGGCCCGTCCCCCCCCTGGCCCGGCCCCTCCGTTCCCTCCCCCGTCCCGTCGCCTCCGTCACCTCCCCCCTCCCCCCCGTCCCCTCCCGTCCATCCCATCCACCCACCCCCGTCCGTCCGCCGTCTCCCCGTCCGTCCGTCCGCCGTCTCTCCATCCGCCGTCTCCGTCTCCCCGTCCATCCGTTGTCTCCCCCCCCCCCCCCCCCCGTCCGTCCGTCGTGTCCCCCCCACCCACCCCCTGTATCTCCCCCCCCCCCCCCATTCCCCTCCCCCCGTCTCTCGCCCGTCACCGTCTCTTCCTCCCATCCATCCCACGTCCCCATCCCTCCCCCAGTCCCTGTCTCCCCCCCCGCCCCGTCCCTCCCCCCCATCCTGACCCCTTCCGTCCCCATCCCGTCCCCTCGTCTCTCCTCCCTTTCTCTCCCTCCCCCGTCCCGTCTCTCCCCCCCAGCCCTTGTATACCTGTATATTGAATTTGAGGACTATGAATACAATATGGCGGCTTGCACCTCGGTCTGTGCATTGTGTATAGAGATGAGCATTCTGAGTTTTGTAGTTCAGTGTGCGCGCATTTGGATGTGCGTGTGCATTCCATGCTCTTGGTCCAGGAGGTTGCAATGCCGGAAACGATATACCGATATTTACGATGTACTGATTTTTTTAATATATATTGAGTTTTTCGATATATCGATATATTTTAAACCAATATTGGCATATCGATATGAAAATTATATCGGATATAACCGATATATCGCCGGACCCTATTCTAAAGATGTATCTGTTTATTGGATGTGCTCTATTATCTCTATTAAAATATATATTCTATTGTAGATTGCTCCTGCTGACAGTCCAGAAACTAAACAGAGGATGGTCATTATCACGGGACCACCTGAAGCTCAGTTTAAGGTAATTTGTGAGAATTCATATGATATGGTGGTGGATTGCCTTGGTTTTTCATACCAACTGGGGTTTGGGGATGGCGTCGGAAGAAAGATTTCCAAAAATGTAGTCTAAGAGGAAGATGTTGAGATGGACCTTGAAAGAAGTGAGGAAGGGGTGAACCTAAGGGACTTGGGGATAGAGTTCCATTAATTGGGGCAGGTGTGATGCTGATGGTTGGGCAGGTGTGGCAGAGGATCAAACAAGCAATCCCACCAAGCGGGGTGAGTGGCTGAGGTGGTATGGAGTGAGGCAGTCACAGAGTTCGGGTGGGACAAAACCTTGGAGTAATTTAAAAGATAGAATGAGGATCTTGAACTCAATCTGCTGGCGTGATGGGAGGAGACGAGTGGACCTTGGCGAAGATGGGGGTGAAAAGCTCGTGGAGCCCAGTGTTATGAATAATCTATACCTTATGAAGGATAGAGTTGGATTGCCCGATAAGCAGAGTGTAACCTAGATTGGCACTTGGCATTCCGTACATATTTTCCTTGCATGCACACAGCAGGAAGTGACATTCCCAGTGACTTGGTGAATCCAAAGTTAGCCGTTTTTGTAGCTTGAAAAGCTTAAAAAAAAGGCCAACATCTGGGATACTAGATACCTTCCAAAATTACTTTCAGCACATATTTACCAAGTTGACCATTTTAGGGCAGAAAGCCAGCCGACACAAGAAGGAAGCCGGCCAGTTCTGCACCTGGATGTCCACCGGAGTACAAAGTTCTTATTAGCAAATCTGTAGTACAATAAATAGTGTTTATCATTGGACAGCATTGTTGTAGCAGTTTGAGTTGTACCATGTACAATAAGGTTGTTTTACAGGTTGCTTAGATATCTCAAGTCTATTGCCTGAGAAATATTGTTGATTCTTCATAGGCACTAGGCCATTATTTTGAGAAACAGATGTGAAAGGAAAATGTTGTTTGTTCAGGCTCAAGGTCGAATCTATGGCAAACTGAAAGAGGAGAATTTCTTTGGACCCAAAGAAGAAGTGAAACTGGAGACTCATATCAAAGTACCATCCCATGCAGCTGGCAGGGTTATTGGAAAAGGGGGCAAAACGGTGAGCATTATGTTTCCAAAATATTTAATTGCTTGAATTTAAACCTATGCTGTGGTTTCCTCTACTGATTATCTGGTATTTTATATACACTTAGATCTCGCTTAACGTTGCAGTTGTGTTCGCGTTAAGCGGACCTGCGCAAGAATACCGGACGTTCGACATCTATGAACGCCTACGCTACCAACTTAGTTTGTTTCCATCCGCGCAAACGACGTAATAGCGAACGTCGCAACATTACATGAATATATGTTCCCATACGTATCAGCAACGTAATAACAAAACAATGTTGACTGAAGCAACGTTAAGTGTGGTCCACCTGTACTTATTAAATTTGGGCTTTTGGGGGGATCGATGGGGGAGGATGGAAGATAATGTAAAATTAAATGCATATAAAATACTTGTCAGTTTCTGAGATGCATGTCAGTAAGTTGTCAGTCAGACCCAAATAAATTGAATTACAGTACTTGGCTGTTGACTTTCCTTAGCTTTCATAAATCCTAACCTAAAATGTTTCAGGTAAATGAGCTACAGAACCTCACAAGTGCAGAAGTGGTAGTTCCTCGTGATCAGGTTCCAGATGAAAATGATCAGGTTATTGTCAAAATAACCGGACACTTCTTTGCAAGTCAGGTAAGAGGTTTCCTTTTACACAACAATACAAAATCAATTGGGGCTTGGAGACTATTAGAACAACAAGTTGTCTTTTGGAGCAGAATATTATTTTCTGTTTATACCAAGTGAACAAGCGGAGTAAAATTTAACAGGATATTGTGGGTTTCTCAATACCGTTTACAATGTATGTCTGAAAATTAAAGGCAGATGCAGCAGTAGCCTTCACTACTCACATAGCAGTTTAGCCTTTGAGGTCCACCTTGCTGAGGCAGTCTCCTATTGAATCAATTAATTAACAATCAGAATCCAATAATCCAGAATGATTTCTACACAACAATAATAATAATCCTTGCATTTGATATAGCGCTTTTCACATCTTTTAGACGTCCCAAAGCGCTTCACAGAATATACTGTAAAGTGAATTGACTTCTAATTTTTGGGGGCGAAACACAGCAGCCAATTGTGCACAGCAGTGTCCCACAAGCAGTCGTAGATTGAAATGACCAATTTTTTGAGGAATTATTATTAGGCGTGTGGAGTAAGGAAACTTGCCCAAGGTTACAACTAGCCTGGAATTGAACCCTGGTCTCTCATTTGCAAGGCGAGTGCTCTAATCACTGAGCTACAGGACTCCACAATAATTGCAACCACAAAATTGTGCAAAATAATATCCCACTCCAAATAGAACAACAACGTACAAATGCAAGGAACAAAGATGTAATGCAATAACATTCTTCGATTGCATTTGAAACAAGCCTTTCACATATGGCTTCAAAGTCCTCACATGATTTACTGCAAAATGTTGTGACTATTTAGTAGGTGAATGCAGAAGCCAATTTGTGCCCAATGTCCCACGAACAACCATGTGGGTGATCAATTTTATTTTGAGAGATTGTTGGCCAGGCCACTGGGAGGAAGTCTCTGATTTTTCAATTAGACCAGTAGAAGATCGTTTATCCGTGACCCGATCAAGCGTAACTTCCGTATAACCGGCTCCAAAAAAAAAGGTCCGCATTCGATAAACTGAAATTTATCCAGAAAAATGCATTTTTTGGGTGTTTTTTGTTGGGTCAGTATTTTGGAATGCTGCTGCTAGGTGCCTGATGGCTGATGGTGCAAGCTCAGAATGCTGCCGGTACTGTAAAGCAATGCGCGCTCAGGAGTGTACTCTTTGAGAGGCAGAGTGGGGTGAGTTGATTAATTTAGATTTAATTTAGCCGCAAAACACACACCCACCCTGAGCAAAGTTTGCAGATCAATTCTTAGGCTTTTATTTTAATAAAAAAGACTCATCCCTGCAATGCTCGTTTTACAGAGTGCAGTGTTTCCATTTAGTACACACACACACACACACACACACACACACACAGAGGCATCGCAAGGCTTTTTGGAAAGAAAGTTAACTGAACTGAGCGGCCGCTGCTCACTCCGCTTTCTCAATAATACGAGCTTTTCTCTCTTCTGCCCCCAATGAGAACAGTGTCATTCAGACGTGTAACTTTTGCACTAGTTTAAAGATCTCTCTGAACTGCCTGGTCGCTGTGTTTAAATGATTATAATTATTATTTATATATTATATTATAAATGATTAGTATATGAATATGCTATATTTTTAAAAATGTAATTAAAAAAAAATTTAAGTAAAAATTTGTGTTGGGTTTTCTGCCAAATATCCGGCAGGTGCTTTAACCGGCACTGGCCAGGTCCCAAGAGCACCAGATAAACAGGCTTCTACTGTACTATGGGATTTTCAATGTTCACTTGAACAGTTTAACATTTCATCTCTTAACGATGCTGTGCTCCCTAGCACTGTCCTGAAGTGCCTAGACTAAGTGAGTTCAAAAACTCACAGTGGGACTTGAATCCATAACCTTCTGATTCTGAGGCGAAAGTGGGACCAACAGTCTGGTTGAATTTACTGCTGCAGTTAAGAGGATGAAATGTTATACGGTTCCTTAAATTTCCCCGTTTGACATCTAGTGAAGGAGCATTTAATGTTAATTGAATAATTGACGACTAACTTTCTCCCTCCCCCTTTTCCCCCCTCGACTCCTTAACAAATAGCTTGCCCAGCGGAAAATTCAAGAAATTTTGGCCCAGGTAAAAAGACAGCAGCAACAGAAGACGGTGCAGAGTGGACAACCCCAGTCCCGAAGAAAATAAAAAGGTTCAGGATTTCAAACCCACCAGAGACAGATGCCAGACCAAATAGAGAGATGGACTGTGTAGTCGTAGATGGGGATTTAAACCCGTCACTGATAAAGAAGCGTATGTTCCACCTTCCCCAGTCACCTTTATCGAGGACCAGGCAACCTATGAACTCTGTCTCTGTGAGAATGTGTCCTTTAGGCGCTCAAAAAAGAAACCTTGTGAAACCCAGCTTTAAATAAGACCCTTTCACTTCCCTTCTTTTGTTCTAATTTCAAAACTTTAAACTGCCTTGTTAGCTTTCCCAAAGCTCTTAGATCTATTGGGTTTAATGAAGCTTTCTCTTCTGATTTCACTGGTTACAAAAAGGCATTGCTCTTATAGTTCCAGTCATTATAAAATCTTGAGGTTTTTGGGGGGAGGGTGTAAGGGGTTGGCTAGTTTGTAGGCATTTGTCCCACCACAAAAAATGGCTTTTTAAATTTGGTTATTTTACAAAGATTACTGAAACACTGCCATGAGAACCTAAGGGAAGTGTTGAATGGTGTTGGCCAGGGCATGAATTGATTATTATGCATTTTACTAAACTACCTCAGGCATTTAGTACCTCAATTGTTCCTTTTTTTGCTTATTTTGTATACTTTATAAAAGTAATAGTCTTGAGCATTTTATTTTTTTAATAAAAAAAAGTAAAATTTGATCAGCTACAAGCCAGGAGCACTACAGAGAAAAATTACAGATGTAGATGTCTTGCTTCTAGCTGCTGGCTGATGGGAGTACTCGATAATCAGAATCACCTCAGATTTCCTGAGGTTCACAAACACCATCTTTTGATCAAAATTCTGTGAATGTTTGAAAGACGCCGAATGATGCCAACATATACTGATAGCAGCAATGCCATTTTTTTCTTTTTTTTTTAAAAGATGGGATGAAAGTGTTTAATTCCTATTTTTGATTGATGGTACTTTTTGGGAACAAAACAAGGAAGTGATGGCAAGAGGCTTGGGTTGAAAAAAAAAGTGGCTGCAAACTGGATTGGCTTTTAGTGTTACTGGGTAAATTTTTAATGCATGGACCCTTGGTGCCTTTGGCCATCACAGCCTCTTGATACATAATGAAGCAGTCCATTTGGACTTGGCCATTTTGTTCAAAGAGCAAGCTTCATCTTCAGTTACTGGTAGAGCAATTTAATCCCATCAGAGGATACATCTGGCACACTTTGCCGGATCACTCTGGGTTGAATTTACTGAACCACACATTTCAGTCACCATGGGCAGAAAACCGGTCAAACACTGTTTGATCACACTAAAGTTATTGAAACTAAATAAGAGTTTACATACGCAGCTGCTATAGTGGGCCATGCCAAGCCACTGAGGGGGCTGCAAGCTCCATTTCTCTGCTCCTTCTCTCGGCTTAACCAGAATGCAGCAGGGTTTATGCACATTCTACACAACCAGTATAGCAATACATTTCAATGCCAAAAGGCCAAATTGACAGCCAATATCTCCCTCCTTCTCCCTCTCTCCACCATACCCCCCCCCCCCTCCCAGAATGTAGTCTTTAACAGAATAATAGAATAAGCTAAAATAATGTGGTAAAGTTGAAATGCTCCGATCAATTTCTTCAGTGAACCCAAATTCCATCTACCTCAGTGCTTAAACTAAGGCAGTGCATATTTGGTGCATAAACACTGCTGTATGTGGTCTGAGCAGAACCATGCTATTACCTCTGAACCTTTGTGATTTGTTTTTATTTTTTTTGTGCATGAGATGATCAGAATCATCATGCTGCACTGAATTGGAGGGGCACAACTTGGCATAACCATTTACTTCATTTTTTTGATCTACCTCTTAGATACATTTGAATTAGAGGCATTTCTGCATAGGATAGGTTAATTTTCCCAAAGATCATTTTTGTACAGATTTAGACAATTAAAAAATGGTCTGAAGTATTTTTGCCTGCATATTATTCATTACTAATTAAAAAAAATTCTCAAAAGCTTATGTTGTAGCTTTAGCAAAAAATAATTCTCATTTTTTTTGGCAGTGACTTTTCCATGTAGTGTTAGAAATTGTTTTTACATTGATAAAATTACTGAACTACAGAAGGTCATTTAGTAATAGCTTAAATGAATTGATGTGAGGCTGGAAAGGCATAAGCCCACTTGTATTTTCTTTATTGCAAGTAACCTTTGATAAGGAATTGATTTACCATGGATTTTGATTTCACCATATAATGCTGCATTTGCATTGGCGTATCTGCTGTTGTATCATTTAAGTTTCTGGACTGTATAGAGATTGTTGCTAGGATAGAACATGTTTTAATTTTTCATTTTTTCAAATGAGACTGGTGTATTTGGAATAACTGGCATTAGTTGAAGGTAGTACTGTAAATGGAAGTGTGATACCAGCAAACATTACAAGGCTCACTTTTTTCATCTGAATACTGTGCCCCCAATGCAGCCCCACTTGTCAAATGCCTCTGTATGAAATAAAGAATTTAGCTCCTATATGATGTGTTTGTGAATGGTGTCTTTGAATTGTACCAGTAGAATGTACCACATAGATCCAACAAATGTCTGTTACACAGCGCATTACAACATGTAATTTATACATAAACTGCTTGTATAAGTTCAAGTCCCAACCGTCCTTCCTCCCCCACATCTGGTCCCTCACCAGCACTGCTTTTTTCCACCTGAGATGTATTGCCCGTCTCCAGCAATACCTTGCCCCAAAAGCCGCTGAAACTCTGGTCCATGCATTTGTCACCTCTCGGCTGGACTACACAAATGCACTCCTCACTGGTCTCCCCTCCACCACAATCCATAAAATCCAGCTCATTCAGAACTCTGCCGCCAGTCAGAGTTCTCACTCGCATCAAACGTCTCTTCCCCCATTACAACAACAATAACAACTTTGATTTATATAGCACCCTCCATGCCAGACGGCGTCTCAAACATGTTCTACCCCAGTCTTTGCCAGACTTCACTGGCTCTGTGTCCCGGAGAGGATCAATTTCAAGATCATCACTCTTGTTTTCAAATCTCTCCACTCCTCCGCACCCCCCCACCTCTCTGACCTCTCTCCTCACAACAGCACCCGTTGCCTTTGCTCCTCCGATTCTGATCTCCTTGTCCTCCAAATCCTCCGCTCCAATATCGGCGGCCATGCCTTCAGCCACTACGCCCCAAAGTTCTGGAACTCCCTTTCTTACTCCATTCACCTCGCCCCCCTCTTCCTAGTTTCAGGTCTCACCTGAAGACCTTTTCGATTGTGCCTTCGGTCATCTTTTTCCCCCTGGCTTGGGCCCAGGATCTGTTACTGTGAAGCGCTCTGAGACGCCATCCAGCATGGAGGGCGCTATATAAATTGAAGTTGTTGTTGCATAACACACATCATTCATTTCATAATAGGAGAACAATGCAGTTGTCAGTCAGCCAAAAATAATTAATCGTGTAGGAAATGCAATTGCTAGTACAATACAGATATTCCTCCCCAACCACAGCCTCGCCAAACACAAAACTCATGTATCCACGGTTTGCTAAATGCGACATCCCTCGCAAACTGTGTTTTGCACATCTGTGATTTAAATCCGCGGGTTTAAATTTTCGAACAGCTAGCACATAGCACTAAGACCCAGTTGTGATGTTGCAATCAACCAGTGACAACGCTTCTCTCTTAGGATTAAAGTAAATACAGTAACATGCATTTATTGTTTTTCTCCGCAACCTAGCTAGTAAGTTTGGGAGCATTGCCTTCCCCCATCCCACCTCCCTTCCCCCACCCCCCTTCTCTATCCCACCTCTCAATTTCACCTTCTCTTCCCCCCACAACCTCTCTCATCTCTCTCTCTGACTCACCTTTTCCAGCCCCCACCCCCTCCGCGTTTCTCTATCTCTGTCGAGACAGCCCCCCTGTGTGTGTCCCCTGCCCCCTCCGAGCCTCTCTCTCTGTCGAAGTCCGTCAGACAGCACCCACAGCCCCCTGTGTCACACACCCCCTCCACCCTCCGTCTCTAAGTCAGGCAGCCTGACTGTCTGATTGCTGCAGATCCTGGCAACCAACGCGCCCAAACTTCCTCCCCCTATCACCAGGTATGTTATAACTGTATGTGTTTCTTTGTGTTTAGTTTAAACACAAACGTTTCCCCCACGGTTGGGGAGGGATACCTGTATTCAATAGTTGGGGTCTCATTTTTAGTATTTCTGAATAAATTACTATGAAGAATTCCTGTCATTCGACTCTGAAGGTAGATTGGTGTGTCTGAGCAGTATTCCTGTGGTGACAGTTTACAAAAGGAAGCTTGCATTTGCACAAATCCAATCCCTTATTAATGAAACAATTAAGCAACTAAAATTCCATTGATAAGTATCCATTATATTAGAACATGCAAATTATATACAGTATGTAAGATCTAAGTCTCCCTACTCCTACAAGGTTTATTTCTTCCTTCCCCACCAGCTGTGATCACTTGTAGTCTGTTATCTATCTTACCTTGAGGATCTTTGACCCACCTTGCTTGATTGGATAGAATTAAACCAATGTCACTCCTGACAGCTTTCCAGCTTCTAAATTGAACTTGCTTTAAAAATAGCTTGGAATGGATATCTTTGAGAAAACTTAAAAAAAACAGCTGATGTGCTAAATGGGAGTATTTGGGAGTTCAGTTAAAGATGAACTTCAGCCTCTTGAGATCTTACTCAATTTAAGATTAGTTCAGGCAGTCTGGATCGATTTTTTGTAATACCAGTGATGTCTGTTTGTTCGGTAGATTCTATCAAAAGTGTTGCGAAGGATTAGAACTGCCCTTTTCACTTCTGGAATAAGAGTTTAAACAGATTTTGGATATAAATTTCAGTGACCTTTTGCTACAAAAGGCCTTTTAATTTATCAATTGTCACTCGACCAAAATTAACGTATCATGAAGGAAATGCAATTCCTCGTACAATTGGGGGTGGGTGGAGGGAATAGCCCAGCCTGAGTTTGTAGTGGTTAATGATGCATCATTCATTATGAGCAGAAACACAATGAATATTCAAGAACTCATTGGAGGGTAAGACAAGCCTAGATGTATAAACTCCCTCTGGGAGCTTAATTATCACGATAAATAATCCACCCATTACATGTTAATACAAGACTCTGATGCTTAAACACGTAACTAATTTGCTCTCAAAACAGTTGTGTTATAACGGGTGGTGCAGAACAGCTTTCCTTGTTGACATATCAGTGCCTTTATTTCAACATTTTGCACATTTTATATGAAAACTAGTCAGTGGCCCCGACGTCTGTCTTCCCCAATTAAGAGTTTCACGAGCGGTGTTGTTCATTTCTTAGCCTGATTATATAATCAAACACCTTGAACGAAACTAAACTGTTGTGTCAAAAGCCGTTGCCTTTGTCAAGAAGCAACTGTATTTTCAAAACCAGGTCCTGGTGTTGCTGTCAGTTTCACATGTGGATTCTGCCAACACTGGCCCGGAAAGTGATTGTTCCTTTTGGGCCACATCTGTTGGTTCATATATAAAATCAGATGGAAATATTTCTGGGGGTATCTTGGTCAACTGATCATCATGTGAACGCAAAGTCCAGAGTTTCTCCAGTTCGTAGACTTCCCGGGTTTCAGGCAACATGAAATGTATCACAATATTCCCTGTTTGTTTTAAAAAGAAAGCACATAATAACATGACATTGTAACATTCAAACAATTACCGACACTTGATTAATAGCAACGGAAGGGGGGGCGTGGGGGTGGATGAAGGACATAAAAAAATTTCACTGGGGAAAAGAGGGAGCTTTCTGTGAGGAAACTACGTAGCATGTCACTGGGAGTCTGCCCTCGGTTACTCCCCACAGTGACTGAGGGAGGCTCCCACTGTCTGTCCTGACGGTGAACTCTCTCTGCTCTCTCCCTCCCTCATTTTCTCGCTCACATCTCCATCATGCTCCGCGCACGTTAAGCTCCCAATGCACATCCTGGGGTCCCCAAGCCTCGACTTTCAAGAAACGCTATCCTCATTTCTCCCTCTCCCTTATTCGCTTGTTCTTTCTCCCTCTCAATCTCTCTCTTAGCACATTCTTCCGCACTCTCCTCATTCGCACAAACTCTCTCAATTATCCTCACACTCTCAAACACTCACTCTCCTCTCTGCTGAGACACTCTCCCTCAATTACTCTTGCCGGTCACTCCCCTCTCAATTACTTGCTCTTTTCCTCTCTGTTTCTTTCTCTCCCCCCTTGCTCGCTCCTCTCTTAATCACTCTCCCTGCAACCCCTCTATCTGCTTCCCACGCGCCACCATTTGGATTGAACTAATCTCAAAGCGCTTCACAGAATACACTGTATTATAAAGTGACTTTTCTGTGTATTTTGTATGCAAACCGCAGGAGCCAATTACCAAAGCAGTGTCCTACAAACAGTCGTGTATTGAGTGACAAAGTTATTATTTTTTTTGGGAGGGATTGTTACCCTTGGAAATCAATCTGCCAATTGACTAACAATCAGGTTCCTACTTATCCTACTTATTAAATAGAGGCGTGTGGAGTAAGGAAACTCGAAACCAGGTCTTCTCGCTTGTGAGGTGAGTTTGCCAATGATATGATTTACAATAAAAATAATCCTTGCATGTGAAATAGTGCCTTATCACGTCACCGAGAAGTCTCAAAGCGCTTCACAAAATATATTGTAATGTTTTTCATGGGCAAAAAGTGGCAGCCAATTGCACACAGCAAAGTCCCATAAACAGTTGGAGATTGAGTGACAAAATTATTATTGTGACTTTTGAAGGTGTTATGATGCCTGGGAAGTGATCTAACTATTCATGCAACAACCAATTGCCATACCAGTGTCCCACAAACAGTTGTGGATTGATGACCTAAACCATTATTGGTGGATTATTATCCCGGAAAGAGATCTGCCAACTAATAATAATAATAATCCTTGCATTTGATACAGCGCTTTCCACATCTTATCAACGTTCCAAAGCACTTCACAGAATATACTGTAAAACTGACTAAACAACCTGGTCCCTACTCACTGCCAGGTACATCAGGTGTTGTGGGATAAGAAAACTTGCCTAATTGCCCAGTGATTCCCACTCACGATTACAATAATAATAATCCTTATATTTGATATAGCCATTCCCCGAATCCTCCGCTCCACCCTCGGCCTCCGTGCCTTCAGCCACTATGCCCCGAGGCTCTGGAACTGCTTTCCTCACTCCCTTCGCCTCGTCCCCCTCTCTTCACCGTTTCAGGTCCCAGCTGAAGACCTTTCTCTTCGACCGTGCCTTTGGTCACCTTTCTACCCCTGCCCCTGGTTCGGTCCCGGGATTCGCTATTGTGAAGTGCTCTGAGACGCCACCCGGCGTGGAGGGCACTATATAAATTGAAGTTGTTGTTGTTGTTATGCCAAAGCACTTCACAGGAATTACTGTAAAGTGTTTTGATTGTTTGTAGGTGAAACCGGCAGCCAATTTGCACAAACATCTGAAGTGAGAACTTAATTGATATAGAGGAGAGCTTCTGCAAGTGGGTACATTTTTATGGTAGTTTTTCTCCACACCTCGACCCCCAGTCCCTCAGCTCAGCACTAGCTTCCACACACCACTCTTCAGGATCTAGAATGTTACAGAGTTAGAGCCCTGGTCTTGCTCACAAGCCGCAGTCCTGTAGCTCAGTGGTTAAGAGATACTTCACAATGCCGAGTACACTCTTGGTTAAGACTTCTACACTCCTGGACCTAACATTTATTAAAGTGCACCTTTTAGGTCAGATTTTTTATCCAAAACATCATATTATTGTGGTCAATATTTGCATTGATATATTTAGTGCCCAATAACTATGTTGTCTTATGAAAGTTTTTTTTATCATATACAGTTCACTAGACATTTGATACTTACCAAAATCTATGCATTTCCAGTCTTCAGTATCTTTTCCCTCCATGTTGACCTGAGGAACGTGCTCTGTCTTTATCTGTTTATACTGATGAACAACAAAATTATTTCAGTTGCACCAAAGCATCCTGTATAGAACTTGAATCTAAATTTACAATACTTGTATACAATTTACTTAGCAAACCTACAGTGACTGACTTTAAAGAACAGTGGTTGAAATGCAAAATATTAATATAATAATCCTTGCAGTTGATATAGTGTATTATTACATCTTTGAGACGTCTTAAAGTGCTTTACAGAATATACTTTAAAGTGAATTGCGTGTATATATTGTGGGCGAATGGGACAGCCAATTGCGCACAGCAGTGTTCCATAAACATTCATGGATTGGGTGACCAAACTATTATTATTTTAAAAAACAATTTGAAGAAATTATTACCCCGATAAAATAATCCACCAATTGACTTACAACCAGATTCCTAATACTGTACTGCTCGGTAAACAGAGGGATGTAGAGTTAGGAAACTTGCCCAACGATTTATACCCTGCCGGGAATCAAACCCAGGTCTCTCACGTGAGGCTAGTGCTCTAACCAGTGATCAGACTTCACTGATCATTCAGCACACTATGTGCATGCTGGGAAAATCAGATAAACACAATAAACAAATAAAATGGGAGACACAACAACAACTTCGATTTATATAGCGCCCTCCACGCCGGACGGGGTCTCAGAGCGCTCAGACAGCTTGGGAGTTCAGGTCTGGAGCACAATATTAGGTCAGGACTTTGAGATCGCCTCATGGTAGTATGTGCTTTAAATAATATCTACTCTGCAGTATAATCAGTTTAGTCAAAATATATGTGATGCTTCAGCCGAACGACTTGCTGCAAATTTCCAGTAATTCTGTTGCTATATCAATTACTTATCAGACTTATTATTATCACCATCAAATTAATTAAAAAATATTGAGAGTAGAAACAAGATTAAATTTCACTCTTAGGTATAGTTTCTATAATTTCACAGTCAGTGACCTCCACAAGAATGTGAGTACTGAATTCAGAAAGTAGCTTTTGCGTTTTTTTATTTTTTTTTATCATTGCCATTTTCATGCACAGATTCAGATCTCTACAGAGTCATGTTCAAAGACTTGGCAAGTCTCATTCACATATTAGCGCATTGTGATTAAACCAAATATAACTCGTTCGCAGAGAGAGATATATCAAGATTGACTTACCACTTTAAGGGCATAATGAGCCATGGCATGCAAATGCCTTGCAGAAGTACCACTCACGATGATAAAATAATCTGTGTACTTTATTTCTTCTGGCACTTTAATAACACATATATCCTTTGCATTCTCCTGCCGCAGCAAAGCCACCAGATAATCAATGGTGAACACCGGCTTGTAGATGAACCCTATTCAAAAGCAAAAGTCAAAATGTTTAATGCTTTATTTCTCCACCAAGTCTCTAACTTGTGAGACCAATTGGTCTAAATTTAAGATTGTACAGAATTGTGGAAGATGGCTCGTGCAGGGACAAATACAAAATGTACATGTACAAAACCCTGGAAAACGGGAGAAAATAGGTCTCCAAAGTAGCCCTGGTCCTCACGGCCACCTTTGTGTGTAGCTGCTCTGCTGGCGACAAATGCTGTTACGTGCTGGGTTTATACCCGGTGCTAAGAAGCGTGGGTCTGGCAGAACTGCCTCGAAACGTTCCACACAATTGGAGCCGAAACACCTGTCCTACAGAGAGAGATTCCTGGAAAAACACCATTCCAGACACCCGCTCAATCATCAAGTGTTCTACGCGACAGGCAGTGAGAGCCTGCCTCAGCACCGCACACACTAAGATCAGGGACTATCTACTAAGGGACAAGCTGAGGTTCGGTCAACCATGGCAAAGGCCAGATGGGGCTTGATCCTGGCAGGAGATGGCGCACTCACCAGGTAGCCCGCGAGTGCCCACGTAAAGGGCGTAAATAAACATGAGGATACAGATGACAAATGACATTTTACCAAAGAGCCTCACAAAATTAATGTACAGTAAATATGTGCGGGTATGGTGCACCTCGGAGCGCCTTCCGAAAGGGGCAAGAGTGCCTTGATAGGGCGTGTGTGGGTGAGCACATGGATGTGGTGCGCACAGGGGCAACTCCCGACTGTTTTAAAGGAAGCGACCCAAAAAACGTGTGCGTGACCTGTGTGCAGTACGGAAATGTACTGGTAAACAACTGAAGATTTGTTGTGGGGGTATCACAAAGCAAAGGAAAAATGGGAAAGAATATATTGTACGTTGTTTTTATTTTGGATTTCCATTGTACAAAATATATTCATAGCTAAATAAATATATATGTTTTCATGAAAAAAAACATTGAACATTTTTCAAATGAAGCCTTAGTTGGGTTTTAAGAACTGCAGAAAATGTGCTTTCATATTTGAGACTGAATTCCAACCATTTTTCAGAAATTCACTTTGTATCCACTAACGGCTTCTCCTCCAACCCTCGCACCATCAGGAGTAGTGTCCCCCTTGGTGACATGGGCTCAACTTCCACATGTATGTGATTGACACCTAACTCTACAGAGGTAGGGAGGAGTGAGGCCATGGAGGGCTATGATAGTGAGGACCAGGATCTTGAACTGTCCTCTGTGTGATGGGATGCCAGTGAAGCCGGGCGAGGATGGCGGGGGGGAGGGGGGGGGGGGGGAGATAATAGGGCGCTGCGGAGCCTGTTGCGAGAGGTTTTCATATCGGGATGACGTCCCAAGGCCATAGACAGACCCGAGCTGGGAGTAGGGATCGGGGAGGGGGGGAGGGCAAGTTGTTTGAAAGCCACTGTCAAATAGATGGGTGTTGAAGGAGGTGAGGGCTGGGGCGAGGCGGAGCGACTGCGGGATGGAGATCCTGTGGGAGTTGGCGGCCAGCGGCATGAGGCAGTGACAGGGGGGGGTGAGATGGGGGGGAAGGCGGAGAGGGTGTCGGGGGGAGATGGGGGGGGGGGGGAAAGGGTGACGGGGGAGGGATGGGGGGGGGAGAGGGTGACGGGGGGAGATGGGGGGGGAGAGTGGGGGGGGGAGATGGGGGGGGGGAGAGGGTGACGGGGGGAGATGGGGGGGGAGAGGGTGACGGGGGGAGATGGGGGGGGAGAGTGGGGGGGGGAGATGGGGGGGGGGAGAGGGTGACGGGGGGAGATGGGGGGGGAGAGGGTGACGGGGGAGGGATGGGGGGGGGAGAGGGTGACGGGGGGAGATGGGGGGGGGGGAGAGGGTGACGGGGGGAGATGGGGGGGGGGAGAGGGTGACGAGGGTGGGGGGGGAGGAGGAGAGGGTCACCGCGCGGGGAGTGAGATAGAAAAGATAGTTTAGGGTCAAACAACATAAAATGTCTGTGGGTCATTACCTGTGTCCTGGCTCTGGCTGCTCCCTGTGAGGGGCTGGAGGCCGGGGGGGGTGAGGGGCTGAGGGCCGGGGGGGGTGAGGGG
Source organism: Hydrolagus colliei (assembly GCA_035084275.1). Classification (NCBI taxonomy): domain Eukaryota; kingdom Metazoa; phylum Chordata; class Chondrichthyes; order Chimaeriformes; family Chimaeridae; genus Hydrolagus; species Hydrolagus colliei. The sequence goes on along the minus strand of CM068743.1, from coordinate 61,106,958 downwards.
CTGGGGGCCGGGGGGGGTGAGGGGCTGGAGGCCGGGGGGGGTGAGGGGCTGGGGGCCGGGGGGGGTGAGGGGCTGGGGGCCGGGGGGGGTGAGGGGCGGGAGGCCGGGGCTGGTGAGGCCTCGGGCCTGTGGATGTGACCTGAGGCCGGGAGCCGCCCGGGCCCCGTTTGTCACCAGGACCGGGGCCAGACTCCTGAGCCAGAGCCTCAACATCACACCCTCAACACACACACACACACAGGGCTCACACACACACAGGGCTCACACAGGGCTCACACACACACAGAGAGACACAGGGCTCACACACACACACAGAGAGACACAGGGCTCACACACACACACACACACACAGGGCTCACACACACACACACACACACACAGGGCTCACACACACACACACACACAGGGCTCACACACACACAGAGAGACACAGGGCTCACACACACACACACACACAGGGCTCACACACACACACACACACAGGGCTCACACACACACACACACACACACAGGGCTCACACACACACACACACAGGGCTCACACACACACACACACACACACAGGGCTCACACACACACACACACACACACAGGGCTCACACACACACACACACACACACAGGGCTCACACACACACACACACACACACACAGGGCTCACACACACACACACACAGGGCTCACACACACACACACACACACACAGGGCTCACACACACACACACACACACACAGGGCTCACACACACACACACACACACACAGGGCTCACACACACACACAGAGACACACAGGGCTCACACACACACAGAGAGACACAGGGCTCACACACACACACACACACACACAGGGCTCACACACACACACACACACACAGGGCTCACACACACACACACACACACACAGGGCTCACACACACACACACACACACACAGGGCTCACACACACACACACAGGGCTCACACACACACACAGAGACACACAGGGCTCACACACACACAGAGAGACACAGGGCTCACACACACACACACACACACACAGGGCTCACACACACACACACACACACACACAGGGCTCACACACACACACAGAGACACACAGGGCTCACACACACACAGAGAGACACAGGGCTCACACACACACACACACACACACAGGGCTCACACACACACACACACACACACACAGGGCTCACACACACACACACACACACACACACACAGGGCTCACACACACACACAGAGACACACAGAGACAGAGACAGGCGGCAGCCGCTCCCGACCTCCTGCCCTGACCAGCCCCGAGCAACAAGCTCAGCAGCAACAGCGGGAAATGTCACACCGTCTACATGCAGAGACACACACACACAGGGCTCACACACACACAGGGCTGATACACACACACAGGGCTCTCTCACACACACAGGGCTCACACACACACAGGGCTGATACACACACACAGGGCTCTCTCACACACACAGGGCTCACACACACACAGGGCTCACACACACACACAGGGCTCACACACACACAGGGCTCACACACACACACAGGGCTCACACACACACAGGGCTCACACACACACACAGGGCTCACACACACACACACACACACACAGGGCTCACACACACACACAGGGCTCACACACACACAGGGCTGATACACACACACACAGGGCTCTCTCACACACACACACACACAGGGCTCACACACACACACAGGGCTCACACACACAGGGCTGATACACACACACACAGGGCTCTCTCACACACACACACACACACAGGGCTCTCTCACACACACACACACACACACAGGGCTCACACACACACACAGGGCTCTCTCACACACACACACACACACAGGGCTCTCTCACACACACACACACACACACAGGGCTCTCACACACACACACACACAGGGCTCTCACACACACACACACAGGGCTCACACACACACACAGGGCTGATACACACACACACACACACACAGGGCTCTCACACACACACACACACAGGGCTCACACACACACACACAGGGCTCACACACACACACAGGGCTCTCACACACACACACACACAGGGCTCACACACACACACAGGGCTCACACACACACACACAGGGCTCTCACACACACACACAGGGCTCACACACACACACACAGGGCTCACACACACACACACACACAGGGCTCACACACACACACACACAGGGCTCTCACACACACACAGGGCTCTCACACACACACACACACACAGGGCTCACACACACACACACACACAGGGCTCACACACACACACACACACAGGGCTCACACACACACACACAGGGCTCTCACACACACACAGGGCTCACACACACACACAGGGCTCACACACACACACAGGGCTCACACACACACACACACAGGGCTCTCACACACACACAGGGCTCTCACACACACACACACACACAGGGCTCACACACACACACGGGGCTCTCTCACACACACACAGGACTGATACACGCACACACAGGGCTCACACACACACACGGGGCTCTCTCACACACACACAGGACTGATACACGCACACACAGGGCTCACACACACACACAGGGCTGATACACGCACACACAGGGCTCACACACACACACAGGACTGATACACGCACACACAGGGCTCACACACACACACACAGGGCTGATACACACACACACACACACACAGGGCTGATACACACACACACAGGGCTGATACACACACACAGGGCTGATACTCACACACACACACAGGGCTGATACACGCACACACAGGGCTCACACACACACACAGGACTGATACACGCACACACAGGGCTCACACACACACACAGGGCTGATACACACACACACACACACAGGGCTCACACACACACAGGGCTGATACACACACACACACACACAGGGCTCACACACACACAGGGCTGATACACACACACACACACACACAGGGCTCACTCTCACACACACACACACAGGGCTCACTCTCACACACACACACACAGGGCTCACACACACGAGCACAAGATTAACACACAAACACAGGGCTCTCTCACACACACACAGGGCTCACACACACAACAACAACTTAGATTTATATAGTGCCCTCCACGCCGGATGGCGTCTCAGAGCGCTTCACAATAGTGGATCCCAGGACCGAGCCAGAGACAGGGGTAGAAAGGTGACCAAAGGTGCGGTCAAAGAGAAAGGTCTCCAGCTGGGACCTGAAACTGGGAAGAGAGGGGGCGAAGGGAGTGAGGGAGGGAGTTCCAGAGCCTCGGGGAGTAGTGGCTGAAGGCACGGCCGCCGAGGGTGGAGCGGAGGACTCGGGGGACATGGAGGAGGCCAGACCTGGTTGAGAGCGAAGGCAACAGGTGCTGGTTTGAGGAGAGAGGAGATCAGAGAGATAGGGGGGGGCAGAGGAGCGGAGGGATTTGAAGACTAGGGTGAGGATTTTGAAGTCAATCCTCTCCGGGACAGGGAGCCAGTGGAGGCTGGCAAGGTCTGGGGTAATGGGGGAGAGAAGTTTGGTGGGGGTGAGAACGCAGGCGACAGAGTTCTGAATAATCTGGACATTGTGGAGGAGGGGAGACCGGCGAGGAGGGCGTTGCAATAGTCCAACCGAGAGGTGACAAAGGTGTGGACCAGGGGTTCAGCGGCTTTTGGGGTCAGGTGTTGGCGAAGACGGGCGATCCGTCGGAAATGGAAGGCGGTGCTGGTGAGGGACCGGATGTGAGGGAGAAAGACAGTTGGGGGTCAAAGCTGATGCCAAGGTTGTGCACAGGTTCGGAGAGTTTTAGGGGCAGACTGGGAAGGTGGAGGAGGTGAGAGCCGTGCGAATGGAGATGTTGACGAGAGCCAGAGAGTATGGCCTCCATCTTGTCAACATTCAGCTGCAAGAAATTTGCGCTCATCCAGATCCTGATGTCTGGCAGGCTGACAGAACATCAGGGGACTGGGGGTTGCAAAGTGAAGTAGGGTTCACACACACACACAGCACACACACAGAGACAGGGCTCAGAGAGACAGAGACATATCCATCCACCAGGAAGCTGTTTGCAACCAGAGAATATTGACCTGACAGGGAATATTGACCTGACAGGGAAATGCTAGATACACTGGCTATCTTCTTTGCAGCTCAGAAGGCTGAGGGGGACACGATAGAGGTACATAAGATGATGAGAGGTTCAGGTAATGATGATCATAATGATAATAATCCTTGCATTTGATATGGTGCTATATCATGCCTTCAAGCACTTTGCAAAATATACTGTAAAGTTAATTGACTATATTTTGTGTGGGCAAAACACAGAAGCCAATTACACATACTAGTGTCCCGCAGACTGATGTGGATTGAGTGACCACTTTTTTAAAAAAGGGATTATCATCCCCCGGAATACGATTCAGCCATTTATTAAGGACAACAAAATTGCATTTGTATAGCGGCCTTCACGTTGTGAGGAGGTTCCAAGGCATTGGACAGTCAGTGTTTTGACCCGAGCTGGGGTCAGGATTGGGGAGGGTGAAGGAAAGGGAGGGGAAGGGGGATGACCGATGGCAGGGTCAAAGAGGAGTGTCTTGTTGCGGGACTTGAAGGAGGCTAGGGAGGGGGCGAGGGGCAGGGATTGCGGATGGAATTCGAAAAGTGACTGGAGGCTCACCTGCGAGTGGGTGTGTAAATCGGAGGACGTGGAGCAAGTTGGAGCCTATTGAGCGGACGGAATGGGCATGTTGGTAGGCGGATTAGGAGATCACAGAGGTGGGGGATGGTGGGTGGGGGCAAGGCCATGAAGGGCCTTGAAGGTGAGGACCAAGATCTTGAATCCTCTGTGTGACAGTAGGGTCCGTCGATATGGAAATTTTCCGATTAGATATATCAATGGGCTCATATCGAGATATACCGAAATATCGATATTTTCAGGTTTTTCGTACTGCTCATGTGTGCGCGGCTCGCGCATTCTGAGTGCGTGCGCGTTCCAGGTGCGTGTGCATTCCGGATGCACGCGCACTCGGGGCCTATCTCCTCAGGAGGTAAATATCTTTCTCTCTCTGTGTCTCTCACTCTTTCCATCTCTGTTTTTCTGTCTGTGTCTCTGTGTCTCTCTCACATCCCCCCCATCTCTATCTATCTATCACATATAATATGATCCACCCCGTCTCTCTCCCCCCCCACCCACCCCAGCCGTCTCTCTCCCCCCCACCCCCCCATCCCACTCCCCCCCCAACACCCCCCAGCCGTCTCTCTCCCCCCCCCCACACCCCTCCCAGCCATCTCTCTACCCCCCCCCCCGCCGTCTCTCTCCCCCTCCCCCCCCCCCCCTCCCCCCACCGCCGCCGTCTCCCCCCACCCCTTGCATACCTGTATATTGTATTCGAGGACTATGAATACAATATGGCGGCTTTGCACCTCGGTCTGTGCATTGTGTATTGCGATGAGCATTCTGGGTCTTGTAGTTCAGTGTGCGGCATTGCGATTTTTCACCTCGATATATCGATATTGTTGAAATGTCTATATCGGCGTATCGATATGAAAATTATATCGGGTTTTAGCGATATAGCGATATATCGATATATCGCCGGACGCTATGTGACAGTGGAGTCGGGAGAGGATGGCAGTAGGGAACGGCGATGTATCGGTTTTTCGATTAAACCCGATATGATTTTCAGATCGGTATGCCGATATGGTGATTCTAACAAAAACGTTATATCGAGAGATTCGATTTTAAAAATATACATCGTTATATTTTGAATATCGTTCCTGGCAATATATCAATATTGTTGGTATTATCAGTGTAATGCGATCTTTTCCAGCTTACCTTGTCGCCGGCATTGCAACCTCCTAGACCTAGAGCATGGAATGCGCGTACATTCGGTGCGCGCGCACAATTAACGGGCGCGCACATCCGATGCGCGCGCACACTTTACTGTGAATACTCGACGTGAGTCATGGTGTCTTAACAAAGTCGCATCGCTGAAAATTGTAGTTTGAAAATTTACCTTTCTCATCATGGGGAAAAGAAGCCGCCCCGTATGGGACTACTTTGAAAACAATGCAGTCAGTAATGGTGTGTATAGATGTACAGTTTGCAAGGTCTTGGTTAAGACATCTGATTCGAGCACGAGCAACGTGCGACAACACATTAAGCAGCACCACCCCGCCCAGCACGCTGCCCTCAGAGCGAAATCATCGTCGACAACAGAACGAAGTCGAACCAGCGCTTCGGAGAAAGCGACAGGTAGTGGGGCCAGTGCAGCTCAAACAATTCCTGCTTTATTTAAGAGGAGAACATTGTACCAGAGAGGGGACAAAAAGTGGCAAAGTATCACGAACGCTGTCACTTTTTGCATAGCAAAGGAGAGCTTGCCAATGGCGAAGGACATTAATTCAGACTACATAAAAATAAGTGTCTTGTCAGACACACACATAGAAGCAGTGATAATCTGGCTTCTAACTCTGACAGTCAGACTGTCTGTCTCTCTCTTTTCTATTGTAATAGATCTCATTTACACGTGGACATTACATGCTAGTTTCAAGCAAGAAATGGAGGAGAATAAATCTCTAGATTTTGTTTTTGGTGTGTGTGTGTTCTATTTTGTGTTTAGAGATGGAGGGAGAGAAGGAGAGGGGGAAAGTTGGGAGAGAAGGAGAGAGGAAGAGAGAAGAGGGAGGGAGAGAAGGAGAGGGTGAAAGGAGGGAGAGAAGGAGCGAGGGGAAAGAGGGAGAGAAGGAGAGAGGAAGAGAGGAGAGGGAGGGAGGGAGAGAAGGAGAGGGGAAAGGAGGGAGAGAAGGAGCGAGGGGAAAGGAGGGAGAGAAGGAGAGAGGGGAGGGAGGGAGGGAGAGAAGGAGAGGGGGAAAGGAGGGAGAGGAGACAGGGGAGGAGGGAGAGGAGAGAGGGAGAGTGGAGGGGGAGGGAGAGAAGGAGAGGGGAAAGGAGGGAGAGAAAGAGAGAGGAGAGGAGGGAGAGAAGGAGAGGGGGAGGTAGGGAGCAAACAACATTGTATAATTCAACAGACCTTGACACCAACATTACAAACTTTCTGGACCTAGAGCACGCATTTCGAAATGTGCGTGCACCGCGACTGCGCGCGCATCGTCAGTGCGGACGCACCGTCAATGCGCGCACCATAAATGCGCGTGCGCCATCAATGCACGCGCACTTCGAATGCACGCGCATGCGCAGTATAAAAACTCGATAGATCGGTTTAAGCAGGTATGAGCAAACCGATATATCCATATCCGGAAAAATCCCATATCGCCGTTCCCTAGATGGCAGTGATAGGTTTACAGAGCCTGGTGCTGGAGAGGACACTGGCATGGTTCCTACTTGCTGCTGGGTACCGTATATCTCCGCGTATAAGGCGCACTTTTTTGCACGTCGGAAGATCTCGAAAGTTGGGGGTGCGCCCTATACGCAGGTACAAGAAATTTTGAGCCTCGAAAATACAGTAAACAGGAGGGGCGGCCGGCGCCCCTCCTGTTTTTAATTCTATGCCTTCCAATATTAATTCTATTAATGCCGTCAGCCGGGGTTTGGTCAGTGTCCGGCGGGGGTTGGGGGGGAGCGGGTGATGGGGCTTCGGCCTCGGCCGCCTGGGCAGCGGCAGCAGCAGTGGACTTCAGTGCTGTACCTGCTGCCTGCCTTCTGCCTAACCCAGTCTGCCTGTCTCGCTCCGTGCCGCTCTCTCTCCCTGCCTGCCTCTCCCTCCCTCCCTGGCTGCCGGCCTGCCTATCTCCCTCTCTCTCTCCCTGCCTGCCGGCCTGCCTGCTTCTCTCCCTCTCTCTCTCCCTGGCTGCCTGCCTCCCTCTCTCCCTCCCTGCCTGCCTCTCTCCCTCTCTCTCTCCCTGCCTGCCTGCCTCTCTCTCTCCCTACCTACCTTTCTCTTCTGTCTCTCCTCCTTTCTGCCGGCAATATCATTGAAAATGCTTCCGTTTTGTTCACCAAGAAAAGGTCAAAAGTGGGAGGTGCGCCTTATACGCGGGTGCGCCTTATAGACGGAGATATACGGTAAACAGGCATGTGGAGTAGGGAAAATTGCCTAAAGTTCCGCTCTGCCCAGGAATCAAACCCAGATCCTCCCACTTGCGAGGCAAATACTCAAACCACTAAACTACACAATTCCACAAATGAGGGTGGTCAGGAAAAGGAAATTATTTTCGCTGATTAGGGGGTCTAGTATTGGAAGGCATAGAATTAAAATCGTAACAGGGAGGTCTAGAACAGAGGAGGAATATTTTCAAATGGGGAATGTTGGGTTTGTGGAATTCTCTATAGGACTCCAGAAGCTTGAAGGGAGAAAAGCTGAGTGCAGCAGAAATTTGTAATAATTAAGGAAGGGTCCACTAGCCATTCATTAAGAGATAAACCAGATAATTGTGAAATAATAATAATAATAATCCTTGCATTTGATATAACTCTTTTTACGTCTTCCAGATAACTCAAAGTGCTGCATGCATGGAATATAATGTAAAGTGAATTGACTATTTTTGTGGGCGAAACACGGCAGCCAATTGCACACAGCAATGTCCCACAAGCAGTTTTGGCCACGGGCCGCCCAAATATCCGGCAGGCGCTTTATCCGGCATTGGCCAGGTCCCACGGGTGCCGGATAAACGGGCTTTTATTGTATATTGTTTAAGGGATTATTATTAGGCATGTGGAGTAAGGAAACTTGCCCAAAGTTTCACCCTGCCTCAGACCTCTTGCTTGCGAGGCGAGTGCTCAAACCACTGAGCTACAGGACTCCACTAATGTGTGTGTGACATGCTCTTTGTTCTTAACAAAGAGCATGGTTCAGTCTAGCTCAGTTGGTAGCACTTTTGCCTTTGAGACAAAAAGTTGTGGGTTCAAGCCCCTTGTTGGGACTGAGAGTTCCACATACATATTCCACTTACACAATGGGAATTTCTCATCCAAACACTTTTAAGCATAGTGATGGTTTGCACATATCTCAGCGATCCAGCTGGCCCAAACAAGGCTACGGGGAAAGAGCAGGAAATTGGTCTTAGAATATATAATTTTAGTCGATAAGGAGCAGCAATAGTTAAAGGAGCCAAATGGCCTCCCTCCTATAATCCTAGACCATTAACTCTTAATTTCATTTTTATTCTTTAGATGAGTGTTTAGGATTCAGTCAAATGTGCACATCACCAACTCTAAGCAATCTCAGATTGCAAGAAAACTGATGTATTTTTTTCCGTTTTTTGATGTGATTCGACTGATGTAACAGAAAGGAAATCTTGCGAGCATTATTATGTAGAGAATGGGAAGCAACTGACAACCAGCCCAAACAAAAGACAAAACAAAGGTATGGATTCAGACTTATTATGAGCATTATGTTTATGGATTTGGCATAGCCTACATCCAAAGCATTCGAATAACATCCTGAAAAAGCAATGTTAGTTTGTCTGCCTTCCCTCTATTTAAATTTGTTTGAAGGCCCCATTGGTAAATGCATTTCTCCAGACATCCCTTCAGTGATTGATTTAGAAAATAAATGGCCGAGTGATCTCAGCAGTAGGATTTGGACAACTACAAATAAACTGAACAGTACACTGTCACCCTAACATTACTGTACTTTGCAGGATGGAGAGAAATTATATTTTGTAGCAGAATGGAAAGAGTTAAATCAGAAATGTGTCTGTCGAATGGTTTTCACTATAGTGTCGAGTTAACATCAACAAAGGTTTGTTTAATCATTTACAGTAAAGAGTTTTCATAGTACAGTTTCACTTGTACCTTCAGGGTAACAAGTGTTTCAAGTTGTAATCCATTTGTTTACAGAAAGAGCCAAAGCAATGAGAGCAGGCAATTCGATAAGCAAGGTTTGCTTAAGCAACACTAGTTCGAGACAAGCAGTCAAATACTGTACTGCTCAACCAGGGCTCTGCTTCAATAAGGAGCTCCCATTAATTGATTGCAGGCGCATTATTCAATAGAGGACTTTTCTCATCGCTGGCAGTGAAGAGTACAGCCTTCAGGCTATTGAAGTACACACTGCGGTTTTCACCATTCACCACCATCTGTCTTTGGCCCCCATTCTCCTCCCTGACAACTGGTGTATATTCCTTGTAACGCCTATAGAACAACAATAACAACTTGTCATTTAGATGGGGCTGCGTCCTGGAGCACTACACAAAACAAGTTACACAACTTCAAATAATACATCTTTTTTAGTGGGGCATAAATTTTGTCTAATTTGCTGTCCCCCCCACAGACACAACCCAGCCCCCACTCCCAGAAAAACCTATAATATTACTACTAATAAATGAGATCATTATAATATTGAAATGTCTCAATGCACTTTGTAGTAATTACTGTTGAGTGATAGATGACTGGGTGTTTGTCGGTAAATGGATCAGCCAATTTGCAAAAAATCACCCAATAGAAAGGAAATATTACTGTAATTGCACAGTAACTTTGGCAATGTTTCTAAGAATTAGTTATAGATGCATCACACAATCAAAAGAGAGGTATGGATGAAGGAAGCTCTCAGCCCATATGTTCTTCTGCTGTCCTGACGTGAAAGAAGCTATACAAGTGTCATTTTGTTGGTGTTGTTCTTACCATTCAGGATCACCAGCCATAACATCTTCCCTTTGGCACATTAATCTATATCTTGATAAGTATGTTAAGCTTATAAAAAGAATCTTTATCAGTGCTTTTAAGTTTCTGAATATTGGATTGTACATAACAGAATTAAATAGAATCTACAGCAACAAAACAGGCTATTCAGACCAACAGCATCCAATTTAGTTATGTAACCTGCAGATACTAGAGACACTCATTTCAACAGATGTTAGAATTTTAGACTGAAAAATTTTCATTTTCAAATTTAATTTAAGTGAATATAGGAATGCACCCAACTACTGCAGAAATTGATAGAAGGAAATTAAATATTGGAACAGTAAAAGCATCTGTTTATTCCTGTGCTATCTATTTGAACAATTGTAAGTTTATCTTCAGGGAGGGAATGGTATGTAAATGGTTTCAGAATTGTACTCTGCATTTTCATCCCAATATCTTTCTGGTAAGTTTTTTGGTTGGCAATAAAAATGTTTCAAAAAAAGTTTACGATTTCTCTCGTCCTGGAGGAGAATCAAACTTACCTATAAAATAAGCCAGCCACAGCAATAATAAGGACCACTAGGCAGGCACCAAGTATAAGGATGGTTTGTAGTCTTGTACCATTGCTTGAACCTGTAAGTTTAAAACTGTAATCAGAGTTTGAGCCTCAAAACATCTATACTTTTTTAAAAATAATGTGGGCTATGGAAACATCATTCAGTCTCTGGAACCTTCATGTTTCAGCGCCCTTCGTTTCTTTTTCTCTCCTTCACAAACTAAACAAGATTATAATATAAGTAACATTTGATACTGGCGTGTCATACGATAGCAACTATTATTGTAGTCTCGAGCAACAGAAGACACAACTGAATCCTAGCTCTAAACTGTCAGGAAAAAGAGAGAAAAATACAAATTTTCTATTCCTAAACATTATCCCACACTCTGTATTGATGTACTGTATATGGGAAAGACTATTCTCATCTTTCATGGTCGAAATGTCACCCCCCCCCCCCCCCCCCCACCACCGCCTATCCCAACACCTTTAATGTCCAGGACCACACAAAAAAAGAATGGTCCATTGGAAGAGGGGGGTGCAGGTGTGCAATTTGTTCCTTCAGGAAGAAGAGTAAAAGGAGAAAAATAAATTTTGTCAACAGACAGAAGAGTGAGAAAACTTCTCGAGAATTTTCATGGAAACCAGGTCAATGAACCTCTAATGCACCATGAGCCTTGATTCATTCACTCCGCTTTCTCAGCTGTTTTCCCTTTCGGAGCCTGGGACGGAATTGTTAACCATTTCTGCTTTTTGTCAAATGGCAAGAAATGAGGCCGTTATGTTACCCTATTAAGCAGTTTACCCCGATCCCCCAAAACACTCAATTTGATCAAACTATTAGTTTAAGCAAAGCAATCCCAAGCATGAATAAGTGCTTAGTGCACATTTATTCAAGTTTGAGAAGTTTAATGGCTGATTTAACACATGTAGTACATTGTTGCTGTGAAGAACTAGATTAGTTTGGGATTGGAGAATTCAATACTCTTTACAGATGTCAAAAGATCTAGGAACAGCGGAGAACAGTAGTCCGCTGATCAGCATCCAGATTAACATTCAGTTGGAAAATATTGTAGTGTTTCAGTCAGGGAAGCGTTTGAATAAAAAATGTTTATGATACGTGCACGTATATAAAATAGGTCTGATCTGAAAGAGGCAATGTGGGTCTTGAAATGGTGACTGGAAAGGCAAAAAGTGAAAAAAGGAGCAACACAGAGAAGGATATACTTGTGAAGGGGATTACGTCTAATCTGAATTCCGTTCCTTCAAAAGAAACTGGACTCGTGTTTTTTCTGTACTCCCTGTCAGCATTCCGTGCTTCACAAAACCAAACGATGGTCTTCTCTGAATACATGGCTTTATAGAAGCAAACCAGATAGAAAAACTCAATAAAATGGTTATTATGTTGGACAAATGGCACTGAATCAAACTGTGAGATAAGTAACCAGAGTATAGCAGAAGCCTCAATTTGAAACAGTTGTGATAGTGCAGTGAATGTTACATTCATACATAGTGAAATGCCAAAAATCAATTGTTCTCATTACTTAAAAGAGTGAAGGCACACATAGCACATACATACCTTTAACTGATACAACAGTACTAGCAACAGCTAAGCTAGTATGATCACTTAGTGTAATATTCACACAGTAGATCCCAGATTGATTGAATCCTCTACGAAGGGTAAAATGGCACATATCAGCAGTCTTAACGGAATCACAAATGATGCTCTTTGGCACCATGCATGACTTGTCTGCAATCACAGTGCACACATCAGTCGGGATACTGTAAGACAAAAAAAGTCCATTAAAGTGAGGCTTTCGATAAGATGTGGTACAGGATTGTGTGCGTTTTTTTGGACAATTTTCAGTAAATAATACTAATAATAATAATTCTTGCTTTTGATACAACACCATTCCATGTCTTACAGGTGTCTCAAAGCGCTTCACCGAATATATTGTAAAGTGAATTGCCTGTATATTTTGTGGCAAATATAGAATACAAGAAAGTTTGGACATGCTCTCCAATGAACTCTATAAATTGTTATTGCATTTACATGGAAATCTATGCACAAATTGTCACACCGGGCTACAAAATAATCAATACATTTTACAGTAAATTCTGTGAAGCAATTTGAGATATCCTCGTGAAAGGAACTATATCAAATGAAAGATTATTACTATTATAACTTCTATAAGCACAGTTAATGTTCATTTAAGAGACCCCAGTACTATGTCTTCATGCTACTAAATAGGGTACATTGAACATCCAGCATCTGTCATATAAGGTTGAGCTCAAGATCCAGTATTAGTGTAGTTGAGGGGATAGTTTCTGTGTTGAGTGTAACCAGAACAAATGTATGTTAAAGCAAGAGAAATGTTGCTGATCTAGTTGGCTTTGAACTGGTCTGCACCAATCTCTATATTCTCCAAAACTTTCAGTGATATAGAACATTCTTTTGATAAGGAGGAGGGGATTACTCCATAAATATAATAGTGATAATTAGTGTTTAATTGTATGTTGGAGAATGTCTTAAGTAAAATAATGGAATCTAATCCGTCCAAAGAAAGTTATATACAGTACAACAGTTGTAGAATAACTCTTATTCATGCATGCATTGAATCATCTGTTGGTTAAACTCCAATTTGTTTTTGATTATGTGTAGAAAGGCTTTTCCTGACTTGGAAAGTTCAGGTGGGAATGTCTCATAGTGTTACAAATTGCCAATGGCAAGCTACCTTATTCTTTATGAGATAAACACAAACAAATGCAACAGTAAGTAAACCTGCAAATCATAAACCTGTGGAACAGGCTCCATAGGGAGATGGTTGAAGCAGGAAATGTTGTTTACACAAACACAGATTAGATTAGTTTTCTTTGGAGAAATAATTGCTGTGCGCAATTAGCTGCCGCATTTGCCCACATTTATACAGTCAATTCACTTTACAGTGTACAGTATTCAGTGAAGCGCTTTGAGACATTTAGAAGACATAAAAAGCACTACATGAATGCAAGAATTATTATTATTATAATAACATTATGAGATGTAGTACATGGGTAGTTGGAGACATATGTGCATGTGACCGCCAGGAAGGTGGAGGGCATTTCTTATGTTATTATGTAAGCAAATGGTCTTGAATAAAGTGGTTCCATACCTGCCATTGCACGTGACAACAAAGTCTACCATGGAATTGGACAGAGGTTGTGTGACAACCTGAACACTGGTCATCTGTACAATTTTCATTTCAACTATTCCATCTGACAGAGAAAAAAATAATCATTCTGCTGCATTTTATATACTCCCTCAATCTTAATTCTACAAATACAGTTAAGAGGCATATGCTATTGTATTAAAAATTACAAGCAATCAGTTGTAAAGTATTTAGTCCAATTTTTGCCAATTTTATTAGAATATTATTTTATAGAATTGCTAGACTATGTATCAATTCAACATGATATCCGACACATTGTCAATATACAACATATGATCTTTCTCCCTTAAGTTTATGGGTTTAACAACAACAAAATTGCACTTATATAGCACCTTTCACGTTGGGAGGACGTCTCAAAGCGCTGAACAGTCAGGTTGGGACCCGAGTGGGGGAGGAAGATGGTTGGAGTAGGGGGAAAGGGAAGGAGAGTGGGAGAGGGGGAAGAGTTAGTGGGGCAGCCGAAGGCGCAGTCAAAGAGGAAGGTCTTGAGACCGGCCTTGAAGGAAGAAAGGGAGGAAGACGGAGGGGCTGCAGGATGGAGTTCCACATGGAGTTCAAGCCCCACATCAAGACTTGGAACTCATATAACATGACAATTCATTGCTGCATTGTTAGAGATGCCCTCCTTTGGATGAAGAACAACAACAAATTATATTTGTACAGCACCTTTTACGTCAGGAGGATGTCCCAAAGCGGATGAGACCTACCTTCCCCCTCTTCTGTGACCATTACCACATCATCTGGGTTCTTCCAGACATACTTTTTCTGTCTCTGGTTTTCCCCCACTCCCTCCCACTCACCCCCACTCCCCCAGTCCCTCCCACTCCCTTTGTTTTGTATTATTAACACCTCAAAAAGAGAAGGGAGTTACTCCCTGGATCCTGGCCAACAGTCCTGTTAGGTTCGATTAAATCTGTGACCCTGCAGTGAAGTATGAAGTCGTATATTTTTAATAAAGATTAATATCATAACCCCAACCTCTGATTGCCCCCAACCTCTGGAACTCCATCCCGCAGTCTCTCCGACTTGCCCCTCCCTGGCCTCCTTCAAGTCCCGCCTCAAGACCCTCCTCTTCGACAATCCCTTCGGTCACCCTAAATCCCCCTTTGCCTCCACCCTTCTCGTCCCCAGCTCAGGTCTGAAACAATGACTGTCCAGCTCCTTGGGATGTCCTCCTGATGTGAAAGGCGCTATACAAGTGTCATTTTGTTGTATTTTGTTTTTGTGATTTTCTTTGGTCGACTTAAGACATGTAATATGATTGCAAACTAACTTCAATAGTTTACATAAGTTGTTTCAGAACTCTGGGATTGCTTATATCCTCCAAATAAAACTGATCACTCATTCTGTGGCTTAGTGCAACATTGCTGCGCACAAAGTGACTTTGAATTTGCCTATGAAACACAGTCACTGCACTTTATAGAAAATCCTGTGAAGCACTTTGGAATAGTCCTCCCGAAGTGAGAGGTGCTATACTGAACATAAAGGTTATTATTTATTCCCCCCATGTGTCTACTCCTCCAGCTTCAACTCCACGTTTGCTGATGTTCTGTCGGCTTGACTGATGGCAAAACCGATGGCAAAATGTTTTGATGACAAAACTTCCTGGTGAACAACTAAATGTTCACCAGGAACAACTAAATGTTCATAAGATGGAAGCCATACTCATTGGCTCCCATCAACGTCTCCTATCCTATGGCTCTGATCTCCTCTACTCTGCACCATCTCACCAGTTTTTTCCAGACTCCACTGGTTCCCCATTGCTGAAATTGCTCAATTTCAAGCTTCGTTTTCAAATCCCTTCATGCCCTGGCACCTCCCTACCTCTCTGACATGTTATCTCCCATTCCACAACCCGCTGCCCCCACTCGACTGGCTCCGGCCTCCTGCATGTCTCTCATTCGTTGATGGCAGTGTTTTCAGCCTCTACACTCCAAAACTCTGGAACACTCTTCCTCTATCCCTCCGCCATCCTCCTTCTTTCTCCATCTTCAGGTCACTCCTGAAGACCTTCTTATTGGACTGTGCCACAGTGACTTCCACCTCCGATGGCTAGGTGTCGTGCTCTGCCACTGCAAGCACCGTGTGATGCTACCCTACATGAGGGGTGCTATATAAATGCAAGTTGTTCTTGTTAATCCTTTAGGGAGTGATTGTAGAAGCAATCTGACTCCTATTTGGCTTTGTGTTAAATCATAATAATAATAATAATCCTTGCATTTGATACAGTACCTTATCATATCTTCTAGACGTCTCAAAGCGCTTCGCAGAATAGACTGTAAAGTGTAGTGACTATATTTGTGGGTGAAATGCAGCAGC